>CAOJBI013357745.1:0-10590 GCA_948277035.1 Euphorbia corollata
ACCAGGCCAGATTCTCGCCACTCTCGCTTTCCATCAGCCGGAAGAAATCCGACGGCGTCGGGTGCTTGTAGGCCCAGGTCGCGATGTACTTGCGGAAGGCCGGGTCGAAGCGCTCCGGCCCCAGGATCTGCTCGCGCAACAGCACCAACCCCAACGCACCCTTGAAATAGGTCAGCGAATGCCGGTAGGTCTCGCTGGTGGAATCGGCGTTGTCCATCAATGTCGGCGCACCGGCATCGGCCAGCAGCGGCAGGATTTCGTCGACCGGGTTGCCACCCTTGGGCGCATATTCCGAATCGCGCTTGGGCGCGTACTCGCCCTTGTTGAAGGCATCGGATGCATAGACGTCGATGAAGGTGTTGAAGCCTTCGTCCATGAACGCGTGGCGGCGCTCGTTGGAGCCGACGATCATCGGGAACCAGGTGTGGCCGATCTCGTGCGCGGTGATCCAGAACAACTCCTTGCCGCTGTCCTCGAAACCGTCGAAGACGATGCCCGGATACTCCATGCCCGCACCGTACCCGCCCAGGTTGATCGCGGCCGGCCACGGATACGGGTACCACTGCGAGAAATGTTCGATCGCGCCCTTGACGTATTCGGTGGAGCGGTTCCACTTGTCCGCGCCCACGCCCTCCAGCGGATACACCGACATCGCCAGCGACTGCTTGCCGCCCGGCAGCTTGATGCGCGCGGCATCCCACACGAACGCAGGCGAGGCGGCAAACGCGACATCGCGGGTGTTGTCCATATGGAAGCGCCAGGTGCGCGTGGCGTTTCCCGCAGGTTTGGCAGCGCGCGCGCTTACTTCCTCGGGCGTGCGGATCAGCACCGTACGATCGCTGCTGCGTGCCTGCTGCAGGCGTTGCTGCTCGCTGCGGCTGAGCACCTCGGCCGGATTGGTCAGCGCACCGGAACCGGCAACCAGGAAGCCCTCCGGCACGGTCACCGCGTAGTCGAAGTCGCCGTACTCCAGATAGAACTCCGAGCCCAGATACGGCTGCGTGTCCCAGCCGCGCAGATCGTCGTAGACGGCCATGCGCGGATACCACTGCGCAATCTCGTAGATCTCGCCCTGCTTGCTGGCACTGACCGCAGTGCGCCCGCCCCAGGTGCCCGGAATCGTGTAGCGGTAGCGGACATGCACGGTCAGCGCCTTGCCCTGCCCCGCCAACGGCTGCGGCAGGTCCACCCGCATGCGGGTGTCGTCGACGACGAAATGCGCAGGCTGGCGACGCCCTCCATCGTCGATCTCGACACTGGCGATCTGCATGCCGTCGGTGAACTGGGTGCGGCGCGACGGCCGGCTGGCGGCAGCGCGCGCATCGGCGCGGTAGATGTTCTGGTCCAGCTGCAGCCACAGCACGTCCAGCGTGTCCGGGCTGCGGTTGGTGTAGTGGATCGCCGCCTCGCCCGTGAGCGTGTGGGTCGCCGGGTCGATGCTGGCGTTGAGGCTGTAGTCGGCACGGTTCTGCCAGAACAGCGGGCCGGGGACGCCGCTGCCGCTGCGGTAGGCGTTGGGTGCATCGGGCAGTTGCAGCGGTGCGAACAAGGCCAGCGGATCGAAGACGCTTGCCGGCGCGGCGGCGCTGGTGGCGGGCGCGGCGTGCGCGGACGAGGTGATGCATGCCAGCGACAGCGCAACGGCGAGCGAACGGCGCAAGGTGGGGAACATGCGTGAAGTCCTGCGGCGGAGGGGATCCCCATCCTACGGTCGCCTTCGCCAGGCACGGCACTGCCATTGGTCCCGGTTACGGCATCTAACTTCTCGACGGTGACAGGCTGTCCGGGGCGCAGCAGCCGCGGCCCGCGCGCGATCTGCAGATGCCGATCGCACCAGCCCTGCCCTGGCGGCGGCTAGCCCGCGCTTGCCACCTCAATCGGCAGCAAGCCGCGACAAGCGCAACGCGCCATCCCCACCCTCGGCCAGCGCATCGCCCGGGTTGCTCAACCGGCAGCGGCGCAGCGACAGACAGCCGCAACCGATGCAGTCGGTGAGCTGGTCGCGCAGGGCCTGCAGCTCGGCGATGCGCGCATCCAGTTGCGCGCGCCAACGTGCCGACATGCGTGCCCATTCCGCACGCGTGGGCGTGCGCTGGTCCGGCAGCACCGAGAACGCATCCAGCACCTGCTGCAACGGCACGCCGAGCCGTTGCGCCACGCGAATCACGGCGATGCGCCGCAACACGTCGCGCGCATAGCGGCGTTGATTTCCGGCAGTGCGCAGGCTGCGGATCAGCCCCTTGCGCTCGTAAAAATGCAAAGCCGACACCGCCACGCCACTGCGCTTGGCCACCTCGCCCACGGACAACTCACGCTGCATTGCCTTGACCTCAACCTTGGTTGAGGCAGGATGCTGCGCGGCCATGACCGGTGCAAGCCCCGTGGTCATGGCTCTACACATTTCAGTTTCTGGATGCTCGATGCCCGCCGATACCGCCCTGCCCGCCACGCCACTCAATGAGGCCCAACCCACTTCCATCCTGGCCGCGCCGTATCGCGCCGCAACGCTGGGCATGGTGGCACTGGTATCGCTCAATGCCTTCGAATCGCTGGCGGTGGCCGCCGCCATGCCGACCGTCGCGCGCGAATTGAATGGCTTGCCGCTGTATGCGCTGGCGTTCGGCGGCACCCTGGCGACCAGCGTGGTCGGCATGACCGCCGCCGGGCGCTGGAGCGACCGACGTGGCCCGGGCGGCGCGCTGGCCTACGGCCTGCTGTGCTTCGTGATCGGCCTGCTGGTGGCAGGGCTGGCGCCGAGCATGCCGGTGCTGATTGCCGGCCGCCTGCTGCAAGGCCTGGGGGCCGGCGCGTATTCGGTGGCGCTGTACGTGATCGTCGGGCGCCTGTATCCGGAAGCCTTGCGGCCCCGCGTGTTTGCTGCGTTTTCGGCCGGCTGGGTGGTGCCGTCGTTGGTCGGGCCGGGCATCAGCGGATTGATCGTGCAGCACGTGGGCTGGCGCTGGGTGTTCCTGTCGGTGCCGCTGCTGGCGATACCGGCCGGGCTGATGCTGTGGCCGGCGATCCGCGGGCGCACCTGGTCCAGCGACGCAGCCGGCGTGTCGGATTCCGCGTTGCGCTGGGCGGTGGGTGCGGCCTTGGGTGTGCTCGGCGTGTATCTGGGCGGGCAGCTGCACGGCGCGAGCGCGTTGCTGGCGATGCTGCCGGCACTGGCGCTCACCGTGTGCTGCGCCTGGCAGCTGTTGCCGGCCGGCACGCTGCGGCTTGCGCGCGGGCTGCCCAGCGTGATCGCGCTGCGCGGGATCGCGGCGGCGGCCTTCTTCGGCTTCGAGGCGTTCCTGCCATTGCTGCTGTCGCGCGAGCGCGGCTTGTCGCCACTGCTGGCCGGCGTGGCGCTGAGCGTCGGCGCGCTGGGCTGGTTCAGTGGCTCCTGGTACCAGGGCCATAGCCGCGCCGGCTGGTCGCGCCCACGCCTGCTCAAGACCGGTGCGTGCTTCATGTCGCTGGGCATCGTGATCAGCGCGGGGGCGGTGTGGCCGGTCATCCCGGTGCCGGTGGCGATTGCCGGCTGGGCGCTGACCGGCCTGGGCATGGGCCTGTTGTATCCGAGCCTGTCGGTGTTGACGTTGTCGCTGTCGCCGCCGGCGCAGCAAGGCGCCAACAGTTCGGCGCTGCAGTTGAGCGAGGCGATTGCGGTGGCCGGCATGCTGGCGCTGGCCGGCGCCTTGTTCGCCGCGCTGCTGGCCTCGGCGACTGCGGCTGCCTACCTGAGCGTGTTCGCCCTGGCATGGCTGCTGGCGGTGGCGGGCCTGTTGGTGGCGCGGCGGGTGTAATGGGTGAGCGGTGTGCGCGGTGTATCGAAGCAAGAGAACACTGATCGCGAGGCTGACGTGTCGCGCTCAGTCGATGTGTATCACCCGCATCGCATGCAGCGCGCGTACGGTCTGCACGACTTGCTGGATCCGCCTGCTCGGCACGTCGCGTTGGCATGACGCAAACCCGGCACATCTCATTGCCCACAGCGCAACCGACTTTGCCGATCCTGTCGAGATCGCTGCGATCGGGACCGGAAAAACGTATCCGCGAGCGGCTGGTCATTTTTTCGCCACCCATCTTGACAGCGTTGCAGGCCGGGGCCTGCACCCACTTGTCCACAGCCTTGTGCAAGTTCCATCCACAGGGGGTGTGGAAAACCTGCGCTGCGCGGCAGGCAGCGCAGGGCTTGCGCGTCACTGCAGCATGTGTCACGCGATACGGGGCAACAGCTGCCTCATACAGCGCGGGCCGTTACGTACAACCTGGCCATGCGGAAGCAGCGCTTTACTCACGACCACATGCAAGGGCGATAGCGCCGCGTCGCAGCGGCGCTGCCTCACCCACTGCTGCATCAGTCCACGATCACGTGCGGCACGAAGCGCGAGGTGTCGCGGGTGATCGGACCATCGTCGTCGCGCATGCCCAGCCCGGCCGGACGATCGGCCACCACCCAGCTGCCGACCAGCGCGTGCCGGCCATCGAACACCGGCAACGGATGATGCGCCTGCAGGATCGCCGGCCCGTCCACATACGGGCCATCGGTCTGCGCAGCATCGCCCTGTGCGCTGACCAGGGAAATATTGGCGCCCTCGCGCGACAGCAGCGGCTTGCGTACCCAGCCTGCCGTGGCCGCTTCGCCGGTTTGCGCAAAGCGCGCCGGCAGCAGGTTGGGATGGCCCTGATGCCGCTCCCACAACAGCGGCAGGATGCCTTTGTTGCTCAGCACCGATTTCCACGCCGGCTCGATCAGGCGCACGCGGTTGGCGCACAACGCCGGGCCGAAGCGTTCTTCCATCATGAATTCCAGCGGATACAGCTTGAACAGCGTGTGGATCACCCGGTCCTGCTCATCGGTGAACCAGCCATCGGCGCTGAGGCCGATGTCTTCGATGGCCACTTCCTCGGTGCTGATGCCCACCTGATGCGCGCAGTCGCGCAGGTAGCGCACCGTGGCGCGGTCTTCCAGCGAATCGCGCACCGCGGAGAAATGCATCTGCGCACCGATCGCACCATCCACCGCCAGCGCGCCCAGGGTTTCGCACAGCAGGTCCTGGATCAGGTTGTACTGATCGGTGCCCTTGGGCAGCGCACCGGCGGCGATCTGCTGTTCCAGCCACAGCCACTGGAAATACGCCGATTCGTACAGCGAGGTCGGCGTGTCGTAGTTGAGCTCATACAGCTTGGCCGGGCCGTTGCCGGCATAGGCCAGGTCCATGCGGCCATATAGATGCGGGTCGCGGTTCTTCCACGAGTTGGCGATCCAGTCCCAGTAGAACGGCGGGATCGCCAGCTGCGTCATCAGCTGCTCCGAGCCCACCACCTCGTCCACCAACTGCATCGCCATGTCGTGCAGTTCTTGCGTGGGCGCCTCGATGTCGTCTTCGATCTGCTGCAGCGTAAACGCGTAATACGCGCTTTCGTCCCAGTACCGCTCGCCGTCGATGGTGTGGAAATGGAAGCCGAGCGACTCGGCCTGCTCGCGCCAGTCCGGGCGCTCGGCAATTGCGATCCGTTGCATGTCAGCCGCCGTATCCGGAGCTGCGCCCGCCGCTGCCGAACGAACTGCGCGCCGCCGCACTGGAGCCGAAACCCGAGCGCGACACTGTGATCGCCCGCGACGGCATGTCGATGGCGCCGCTGCGCCCGCGGACGGTGCCGACGCGGTTGCTGGCCAGATCGCCGTTGGGCTTGTAGTACCCGCCGCTGCGGTAATCGCGGTACAGCGGAATCGAGCCGCCATAGCGGTAGCCGCCGCCACCGGTCATGTTGCCCAACGCGTAGCCCAGCAGGAACCCGCCCATCGGCGGGATCCAGCTCTGCTGGCCCTGCGCCGTCTGCACCGCCGTGCAACTGCCGAACTGCTCGTCGCACTCGTAGCGCGTATTGAAGCGCGGCGCGGCCTGTTGGTGCTTGGTCACCGCCTCGTCGTAGGCCTTGAGGCATTGCTGGATGTCGGTCTGTTCCTGCTTGATCTGGTAGCAGTCGGAAGCCGACTGCAGTACCACGCCGGTTTCCGGTTCGGAGCCGCAGCCGGTGACGAGGGCGGCCGGCAATGCGGCCATCAGGGTGAGCTTGAGATTGCGTGATCGCTTCATGCCTGCGCTCCGTTACGGCGTGATCGCCGCGGCATTGATCAGCCCGACCGCGATCGACACGCCGGCCGAAAAGATGCCGGCGGCGGTGACGTTGTCGGTGATCTGCCGCGAGATGCGCCCGGCCACTAGGTTGGCCAGCAGATACGCCACGACCTGGATGCCGCAGGCGACCGCGCCCCAGATCAGCGCATCGACCAGGCTCACCGAATGGGTGATGGCCGAATGCAGCGGCAATGCCACACCGATCAGGTTGCCGGCCAGGGCGGTGGCCGCAGCCACGTTGCCCTGCCGCAGCAGGGTGAAATCCTTGTGCGGGGTGACCAGGGTCACCAGCACCACCGCCACGATCAACACGCCCAGGCCGGTGCCGAAGTAGGAAAGAAACGCGAGAAAACTCTGCAGGTTGATCGGGTTCATGACAGGACCAGGGTAAGTGGAAGACGAGCGCGCACGCTCAGGTGATATCCAGATCGGCGACGGTGACATCGATGCCGACCGCATAGGTGACGCAGAACTCGTTGGGGCCGGAATCTTCGCCGGTGACCAGCAGGAATTCCTCGCGCTGCAGCTCCGGCACATCGCGGCTGTAGAGCATGGCGTAGTGGGTCAGATCGCCATCGCGGCGCGGCGGCTGATAGCGGTACAGCACCTCGTCGTAGGCAATCGGCGGGATGCGCGCGGCATCGTCGGTGGACTGCGTGGCGCGTTGCCAGCGCTTGCCGGCGTACTCGATCTGCGCCGCACCCAGATGCGGATGCTGCATCACGAACTCCTGAAACGCCTGCTTGCTGGGCGGATTGACCGTCTCGCAATACACGAAGGCCTTCATCGCCTCCAGATCGCCGCCAACCGTGGTGACCTGCAGGAACGCGTCGTCGTCCAGATAGAAACGATGCAGGGCATAGCCATCGCCCAGATTGACGTGGCCGTAGCACGGAATGCCTTGATGCCCGCCCGGCAACTCGGCGGTCATGGCCTCCGGTGCCATGCGGTACAACGTGGTATCGATCTCCAGCTGCCCACCCACGCGCAAGCCCAGCGGCAGCGCGTGACCGATGGCGCCAGTGCCGGAGCCGGGCAACGGCGGCGGTTGTGGTTGACCGAACAACTTGCTGAAAAAACTCATCGTCATGCACCTTGTGGCGATGGGGAACGGGACACCGGCTCAGCGCGCAGGGCCTGCCAGGCGATGGCAGGCACGGGAACGCGCTGTTGGGCCAGGTAATACAGCATGGCACCGGCCGGCACCGCGGTGTGTGCGGGCGGGTTCAAGCGCAGCGCGCCATCGGGCGCGCGCAGGCCCAGCAACAGGGCGCCGCGCTGGCCGAAATCGGCGGCCAGCAGGCGGTAATCCAGCGGGTCGACATCGGCAGGAACCGCCAGGCTGAACTGGGTCGGGCCATCGTCCACCGACAGCAGTTCGGCCGTGATCGCCGCGCTGCCCGGATCCTGCGCCGCGCGGGCCAGGATCTCGGCGGTCATGGGCCGCGTGCATTCGATCGCCGGATAGTGGCAATTGACCAGCCGCGCGGCGCTGCCCGAATCGAAGTGCGCCACGACGTGCGCACGCGGCGCATGCGCCATCAGCGCGAACACCGCCGCCAGGGTCTGGTCGTCCGAGGGCGGGTTGACGATCACCCGCGCCGCACCGGCGATGCCGGCACGCAGGTAGACCTCGGTATGCGTGTAGGACTCGGCGGCGATGAAGCGCATATGGTCGGGCATCGGGTTCTCGGCCACGCCCTCGGCGATCAGCACCACGCCTTCGTCGTCGGTAGCGGTATCGGACAGCAGCAGTTCCAGCAAGCGTGTGGACGCGGCGCCCTGCCAGCCGATCAGGATGGTGTGCCCGTGCAGATCGGCGTAAGCCATCTTGCCCATGTGGTGGCGCCTCCAGAAGGTGATGAGCACGCCGCTGGTCTTGGCCAGCACCGTGGCGAACAGCGCCACCGCGCCCGGCATCAGCACGAACGCGGCGATATAGCGCCCGGCCACCGAACCCGGCGACAGGTCGCCGTAGCCGATGGTGGTGGCGGTGGTCATGTAGTAGTACGGAAACGCGTCCAGGCCAACGAGCTTTTGCTCGCCGGCCAGCAGCAGCAACACCCAGCTCAGCCCCATGTGCGCCAGCAATGCCAGCGCCACCATGCCCCAGCTGACGCGGCGCACGTGGCGCCGCACTATCCGCAACAGCTTTCCGACGATGATCATGGCGCGTCCTGTGCCGTGCGGCGGATCAGCTGTCGCTGCGCGGAACCTGCTGCACGTCGCGCACTTGGCCGATCAGCGGCGCGCTGCCGCCGGCGGTGTCGTGGCCGAGCTGGGCCGGCTTCTTGAAGCGTGCCAGCACTGCGGCGGCGTTGGACTCGCCTTCCATCAGGCCGGCCGCAGCCAGACGCCGATTCAGATCGCCGTCGCCACTGGCTGCCTCCAGCTCTTCGGCCGATTCGATGCGTGCGGAGGTCTCGGCCTGACGCGCCTTGATCCGCTCCAGCGATTCCAGTGCCGAGCCCATCTTGCTGCTGGCACCGGAATGGCGCGCGGCAATCGCCGCCTGCGCCTTCTGCACCGCATCGGTGGCCTTGACGGTGTCGATCTGCTGGCGCATGCCGCGCAGCTGGTTCTCGGTCTTCTGGATGGTGGCCTTGAGCGTCACCACCGACTGGTCCAGCGAGCTCTTGGAGGCCTTGTCGCCGGCGTCCTCGCTTTCCAGCGCCGCCAGCTTGACCGCCACGTCGTGCGCCAGTGCCTCGTCGTTCTTGGCCAGCGCACCTTCGATATAACGCGTGTATTCGGCCATCTTGCCGGCGCGCGCGTCGATCTTCTGCTGGGCGAGCTTGCTCTGCGCCATCAGCTTGGTCAGCTCCTCGCGCGAGCGCGTGAGCTGGGCGCCGGCATCGCGCATTTCCTGGTCCAGGATGCGCAGCGCGTTGGCGTCGACCGCCTTCTGGCCGGTTTCGTGTGCAGTGCCACGCAGCAGCGTGATCAGCTTTGAAAAGATACTCATGACAACACGCCTTTAGGAAAAGAACGGCTTGAGAGATTCGGCGGCATCCAGCGTATTGGCCGCCAGGGTCTGGATTTCCTCGTCGATCTGGTCGAGCGTGGACGACGCCGACAGTTCGCCGAAGACCACATAACTATCCTTGCCGTCGACCTGCACCAGGCCCAGGTTGGACAAGGGATTGAGCGGGTTGAGCCGCAGGCAGGCGTCGTTGAACGCCGCGCGGTCGCTGACCTGGTCGGCATTGGCCAGCAGGGTGGAAACGAACACCTGCGAGCCGGAGGCGGCGACCTGGATCTGCATGTCGCCGTGGTCGGCCAGGGTGAGGTTGATGGCTGGCTCCAGCCCGTCGATCAGCTCGACCTCGATCGGCTGGTCGCGGTAGCGCTCGGCCAGCAGGCCGTGCAATTCGACAGTGGTGTACTGCGTCATACGATGTCCTGTCCTTTGGTCATGCAGCGGTGGTGATGCAGTTGCCGCTGCGGTGATGCAGCAGCCGTGCAATGGGCGGACATACTACAGACTGTCCGCGACCGGCAGAAAGGGCCAGAAGTCAGCCGGTCAGGCCAGCTGCAGGCGGTAGTAGACCACCCGTTCAGTTGGCTCGAAGCCGCATGCCGCATGCGCCGCCTGGGCACCGCTGTCGTCCAGCCGCGCATCGGAGGCCAGCTCCGCGCAGCCCTGCTCCCGCGTCCACGCCACTGCCGCGGCCACCAGCGCGCGACCGAGCCCGCGGCCGCGCCAGGCCGGACTCACATACCAGCCTTCCAGAAAGCCCACCGGCGTGCTTTCGGTGCCATTGACGTAGTCGTGGCGCACCGACACCTCGACGAACCCCAGCGCCGCGTCCGCGTCGTCCACCACCAGCAGGTGGCTGGCGTCTGCCTGCGCCAGCGCGGCCTGCAGCTCGGCGACGCCATCGTCGGCATCGGGCCACAAGGCCAGGCGCAGGGCCAGCAAGGCCTGCGCATCGGCGCCCACCGCCGCGCGCACCCGCCAGCCGGCCTGTGTGCTCACGGATACAGCATCCGCTTGCTCCAGTGGCTGGCCGCATCGGCCTCGTAACGCCAGCGCTCGTGCAGGCGGAACTTGGCGCCGTACCAGAACTCGAATGCCTGCGGCACCACCCGGAACCCGCCCCAGCCCTCCGGGCGCGGCACCGCGCGGCCTTCGAAGGTGGCTTCGACCTTGGCGATGGCCGCGTCGAACTCCTCACGCGAGCCCAGCGTCTGCGACTGCAGCGAGGCCCAGGCGCCGATCTGGCTCATGCGCGGGCGCGAGGCGAAGTAGGCATCCGATTCCTCCGCGCCGACCAGTTGCACGCCGCCCTCGATGCGCACCTGGATGCCGGCCTCGCGCAGGCTGCGCCACAGAAACAGCAGGGCGGCCTGCGGATGGGTCTGCAGGTCGCGGCCCTTCGCGCTGTCCAGGTGGGTATAGAACACGAACCCGCGCGCATCGAAGGCCTTGAGCAGCTCGGTGCGCGCGCTCGGCCGG
>CAOJBI013379583.1:0-11828 GCA_948277035.1 Euphorbia corollata
AAAAAAATTGTCATTTTTCTCATCATTTCATTTTAAAATAACAATGCAATATTTAACATTTTTTTCCTAATTTATCATTATAGTAATTAGGAAAGAGATTAAATGTCAACGAAGTTATAAGATAATAATTAAGAAGAATAGAATTTTTAATAAAGTAAAATTGATAAAATAATCATTTTAATAGTGTAATAAATGTTTCATTGATTTTGATGAAAATCCAGAAATGATAATCTTTCAATACCGTAAGTAGTCAATAAATCTTTTGGCTCATGTTATCACATGAATATTAAAAAAAAAATTTAGGTAGTAGGAAGGTAAGAACGGTTAAATTTGCCTATTATTTGTTGAAATTGTCGGTTTCTTCTCCCGTTGTTGGGTAGCTATTTATTCCAAGTTTCCGGCTCATTGTATTCATTGCTTTGAGTTTTTCAGCTGAAAATTGTCCCAAAAAAAACTAGTACTGCTATTGACAACGTTTGTGACTTTGTTTATATGAAAAAAAGGACTGAAAATGAGTGGTTTACTTTGAAGTAAATAAATTGCTTTAAGTTGCCACTTTTGTTGGTTTAGAATAATTGCCATATTATTTAAAACAAAAGACAATATTGTGAACTATTGTCTTAAAAACTTGCTGAATTGATAAGAATATTTATTGACTACAATACATGTATTTTGTGTTCCTTAAGCTCAGAATCGGTTCTTCATGTCTTACGAGATTGTTGTCTGAGTATGGAGATATGGACGGGTCTCTGGTTTTCTCCCTAACTTCTTCACGTTGTCTAGCAATGATTGATGGAAAAAGAACCTTAGTTGAAATGATCTGGATATTTGGGATTGTCCTTGGAGCATTTATCCTTTCTATTACCACTTGGTGGCTTTGGAAGTGACGAAACTCCCAGATATATCAAATTGAAGTTACTATTCCAATCAATAGATGTGGTGTTATCAAGTGTTTTGTGGAGGCTTGCCAAACAGCTCGGTCTCCTTTAAATCTTCTCCAGGCTCCGACAATTAAGGATGTCTCTAAGTTGGTGTAAAACGCCTAACGGATGGGTCAAATTAAACGTGGATGAGGCTTGTGACAGGTCGTCAGGTGCCATTGGTGCTAGGGTGTTGTTCATGATCACAATGGCATGTGGAAGATCGGTTTTATTCATAATATAGGCAAAGGTCACCCCCTTCTTGCAGAAGCTTGGACTGCCCTAACTGGGCTTCACATTGTGCATTTGAAAGGTTTTCGAAATGTTATCCTTGAAACTGATTGTATTGACCTTGTTAAACTGCTCACGGATACTCAACGTTTTTCTTTTGAGCATCCACTCACAAATATTGTGTTTAGTATCAAGAAAGCTCTGGAGCAATTTGATAATTTTCTGATTAATCATTCATTGCTTCTGATTTTCTTGCTAGGATGGCTAGGACCTTTCAAATAAGAGTAGAACTAATAGAGCAACCACTTGCTGCTTTGTTGCATCTTTTAAATATGAACTATCATAGAGTCGCTAGCATTAGAAGTTGTCCCGTTCAGGACTCAATGTAGACCCTTTCTGGGTCTTTTTGTTGTTTGTCTTTTATTTTGTTTTTATTCCCTTCTTACAAAAAAAAAAAAAAGAAAAATAAAACAAATTGTTATTTTATTGAGCAGCCACAAGGGTTACTTTTGGTTAATGATGACTTCGTTTTTTCCCACTTGATACATGATCTTAATCCACTAATATGTTCATTGAGCAGCTACAAAGTGACACCTATGTTCATTAGACAATCCGGTGCGCTCTTCTAAAGTCAAAGGAGGCTACGCTACTGAAACCATGCTACAACATCTCTTTTCTTATTATATTGTTCTAGCCAAAAAGAACTATAGAAAACTAAAAAACAGTAAAAGAATGAAGTATTAATTCTTAAAAAACCTGAATGACCAGATTATTTTAGTCCATGTCAAGTTACTAACAACTTATGCTCAAATCATATATATATTCAACACATTTCGATTACTTATGCAGGGTATAATTTGGTTTGGTTTGGCCAAAGTAAAAGTTACTCTTCACAGGTTGAGATGCAAACCAAGTTATATGCACTAATCAACAACTGATTCCTTTTTTTAGCTCGAAGCATCCCGTATTCACACAAGATTAAAGAAGAGCTAAAGCTCCAGATGGTAAATTGTGGCAGCCTACCCTAATTCACATGTATGTGACCAATGTTACGGCTTGAACCCATGACCTATTAGTTACACAAAGACAACTCAACCCTCACTCTAAGACTCTTCTTCCAACAACTTAAGAAAACTATCCAAAAGACTTATCTTAAACTAAATTCAACATAAAATTACTTGGAGTTTATTTATTGGTAGAATACCAGTAGGTGAATAGATACATTTCACATTAACCAAAAAAATATTCTAATGAATACTGTTTGAAAAATTTTCTATAAAAAAAAAGAATCTTTCTACCATTTAGGATAGTTTTCTGAAAGAAACAACAATATAGACATGCTTGAAACATAAAAATCCCAGAGCCATGTCACAAACTTTAGATCAATGGTCAAGTCGGTTTAGATACATCCTTAGAAGAAGCTGTTAAATTGTTGAGGTTGAGCAAGGGTACAAGGATTACCTCTGAGCTTTTCCAGCTTTTCTGAAGAACTATTGATCATGTGATCCATTCACTGAAAATCTCCAAGATCTTCAAGTCCACAGATACGAGATAGAAAAATCGTAGTCTTACTGCAAAATTCCATCTCTGCACTGTCCGCATGTACAAAGGCATCAACTAAAATATGGTGTGGACTCTATACCTGAGCAGCAAGGATTTCGTTCCATGTGTCTGGAATGCCAGGTAAGCACCAATGCAAGCAATCATTTACGCCTTCTTTTGCCTTCACACTATATCGAGAAATATGTCCCTCGTCCCTAAGATCAGAAAGTGCAGTAACATCCAAAAGCTTTATTCTCGTCCCCTTAACAGCGTTCCCCACTATTTCATCCATTGAATCATTTCGCGAAACTTCACTCCCTCCTGTCAATGGAACAGTATTGTCACAGTTTCCTCCTGTGTTCCAGTCCCCGAAACGAAAGTGCCTTGGCGAGATGGTTCTAAAGAAAGCTACAAGTCGGGGATGGGACGGAAGTTGAGAATCGAGCCACCTGGCAATACTATTTACTGTGAAATTCTTCGCATTCCCGATATCTAAGAGCCTTTTATTCTCTATAGGCTTCCCATTTGCATACATCACCCATCGGTTTGCTCTTATCTTCCCTCTGTTCCAATGATGTCCTGTGTTGAGAACTAACACATCGAACCGATTAAGAAATCGACTCATGAAAGCTGGTGGACGGTCCAGATGCATCGCCACGTCAGAGGTTGGATCTGAGACATTCAAAGGCTCGAGGTCTGCTAGGCTGGCCGACCAGTAATATAAAATGGTGGTATTTGTGTTTGTGAATCGATAAGCCCAACCATCAGGACGAATAGCTCCAGGAGCCTTCACAAGACCATATTCTACCCCTACGTCTTCAACCTCTATTCTCCATTCTCCGCCAGTTGCCATACACATCAAAGATTGAAATTGTTGTCTACCTAAAGAATCTCCTATAAATGCAATTGTCTTGTCCTGCATCCTGGAATGTAACAATACATAAAGAAATTAAAACAAGCAAGAAGAACAATGAAAACTCGGTTTAATTTGTTGCTCTTCTTCGTTGCAATTAGTTTCACTATAGTTATGCTGATATTATGTCTTTTATGAACAGATTGAATATATTAGATTATGCATTTGTGTCAGTGTCTAAGAAATCGGTTGCCACCTAGGCAGGAACTTTTCCTAACACTGCCGTGATTTTAGGTAGTCGGGCAGGTTTAGGTGGTTGACCAATTTAGGCGGATCTAGGCGGGGTTTTGTGTTTTAAGAATCGACCTAGGCGGCCACCTAAAAGGCATTTTCAGAACGCTATAAAATTTCAGTTGAATTAATTATATTAATGTATAAATAAATATAATAAATGAAAAATACAAATCAGCCTAGGTCCCGATTAATGCCCGCTAGGCTCTGATGGGCCTAAGCGCTATTTAAAACATTGATATGTGTTCAGATTCAGAGATTATATAGTAAATATAAAAACTAAAGAGAAATAACCTTTTCAAGAATTCAGAATCCTTAAACTCTGTCATTTTACAATTATTGGGCTGCCACCGATATCTCTCATAGGAAAAATCAGTTCGCTGAGTTAGTCTACATGCCCACATTTCTGATAGCCATTGTTTACAGCCATGCCCAGAATACAAGGGCCTTCTGGCATCTTCCACCCATCTACCCTTCGCATAATTGCAGGCTGAAAAGATGATATAGACAACCTCAGAAAAATATAAACTTACAGTAAACGTATGCATATATGTAGAAATATACTAGTTAGCTTTTATGCACATATAAGACGAATTGACACTTCAGTACAAGTATGCTGATTTTCTAGATGGATCAGTAATTTTTGTCTTTGAAAGTGCAGTTGACCCATAACCATCCCATGGAAGCCTAGACTTCTAAAATTTGTAGCATTTGTTTAATTTTTTTAGCTAAGTGATGTTGCTTCCCCTCCCATTGAAATACATCAATTTTAATCATACTTATGACAGAATATGATCTTATTAATCACAATAACACCCACCAGCCAGATTCTCAAACTCTAATGTTCTTTACATTAATATTCGAATTCTAAGAATGTATATATGATATGCATCATCATGATATAACATCTTGCATGCATACTATTTGGTTCCGTACTTTTTTTATTATGACTACATGTAAACTTCTTCAGCTAATCCTAAAATGGGAAGAGTTCAAAAACCTATTCTCTTGATTTACTCGGTCTTTACTTTTTCTTTCTTGCTCTTATTCTTCTTTGTCGTATCTTTTCGATGTCAGTAAGTTTTGAAAGTATAGATACCGATAATATGATATTTTCAACCTAATATAGTTCTTTTACAGAAATATGAGAGAATTTTTTTAATGATGTTAGCAAAAAAGGTGACAGACAAAAGCCTGATGGGGGCAATTTGGTGTGCCTTGTCAAACCTCTATGCTGATCTAACCCAGATTTGGTTGTTTTCCCCGTTCCCAACCTTCAAGTGACACAGTGGGACTTTGTTTTCGTTTTCCTTAAAACTCTTAAAACTTTATATTGTTCCACCATAAGTCTTAAATTCTTTCCAAGAGAAAGTATAACTTCCATCTACTGAAGTTATACATAAGAACAAAGAGACATAGTCTCAGTTATGGTTTGTTTACTTCTGTGAAGAAGAATATATAAGGCCTTAAACCTGTCTTTCCAATCTACTGCAGAGAACACCTTTTGAAGCACCCCAACTGTCTTAGCATAGATGACCAGCCCTTAATCCGTATACATATTTTAGTTCCCACTAGATACTCTAGGACATTCAACACACTTTATCCCCTCTCTTAGAACTTCATCATATGCCTACTTTAGATCAACAAAATAATATATGGGTACACAAAAATTCCATCAAAATATAATCTGACCGAAAATCATATTGATTGCCAAAGATCATAAATCTTATCTTAATCACGCACCATATCATTTTAATAAAATTTTGAAATGTAAGACATGAAAGTGGTGATTTCTACAATTCTACAAATTCTAGATATATCCTTTGTTTTCAAGTACATGGAAAAGGTGCTTCTTCCCTGTTCTTTAGGTATTTTCATCTAACAAAAATCCCATTAGAGAACCTGAAACACAATTTTGCTACCTCTCCAAGAAACTTACAACTTTGAACAAAACCTTCATTGGGTTCACTTCTCCAAGGGTAGGTATGTATTTTCTTTCAAAAAAATGCTAAAATCCCAGCAGATTGTTGAACCTAGTTGAGTCAAAGGATCTATTTAATAAAGTCTGCATGTTTTGCACATGGGATAAAGAAGAAAGTAAAGTGCATAAATCAATCTCCAAGGACCTAGAGTGTTTTCTTTTTTGTCCTCTATGTTTATCATGCCCTAATTAGGTGTGATACTATGTGAGTGGTTATCGTTTTATTTTTTTTTTAAGTTCAAAATGTCAAAGTACGATTTTCTTTTCAGTTACACATTCTGAAATTTGTGCTCTAAATATAACTAGATAAAGCATCCAATAAAAAATGACAAAAACAAATTGGTCATGGATTTATCAAACCCCATTTCCCTACCGCTAACTTTTCCCCCAAGGCTAGCTGGACAGCCAATAAGTACGTGTATTTTAAAGATTTCAAATAAGTAATCTTTAGAGGATATTATGCCAATAATATGAAAAATAACTTGAATTTCAATAATACTTTATGAGAATGACTTGTAACCAACTACAATAGTGAAGTTACTGAGTCAAAATATGCCTTCGAAATTACAAGTCTATGACTTATCAATAGAAGCAAATTGGAACCACTCCACCACAAAAATAAAAAGGGAGTAAAAAAAAGTGCATAAATATATCATAATTATAATTAATGTGATGAAATTAGAATCACTACCTTTCATTGTGGGAGAAGGTGTACTATATCCATGACTAACTTCCTTTTCAGATGCCGGTGAGGGAGTAACATTCACAAGAAAATCACTAGATCTTTCCGGTAACCATCCCATCTTTTCTGAAATTACAGGAATGCAAATATTTTTCTTCAACATGTTTTTGAGATCAAAATGAAGAACATCTATTTAGATCATCAATAAAATACAGTCTGTTGAAACAAGAATCGGGAAGGCCAATACAAATGGTAAACAGATAAATCTCTTTGTTAGTGTCAGCGCAATAGAATGGGAGAGACTATATACTAGACTTGAGGAACATCCTTGTCCAGGCATACAAAATCAGAATAACTTCCAAACCAAACAAACACAAGTGTCATTACCTATTTTAATAGTATTTTTTATCATAAATCTCAAATATTTAAGATAAAACTTGAGTTTTGGGAAACGAGTAAATATAACTAGATCATGGCCAAGGAGTTTATTTCATTTTCAAAGTTTTATAAATAGTAGCGAGGAACGTTAAGCAACATCATTCTTAGAAATGATGTTCGTACAAGGAAACTAAGAAAAACATGTCAATATGAAGGTAGACAGCTCACAACTGCATTTCCAAGCAAACGGGAAAACGAAGGAAAACAAAGACACTTCAACAACCCAAAGAAACTAGAGACTGCTCTTTGGGGCAGAAAATCAACACTGAGAAAATTAACTCAGACTTGAAATGGCCACTCTCGTGGGAAAACCTGAAAATGGCTTCCCTCTTGAGAAGACCCGAAGATGAAGGAGACTGCTGCAAAGACAGAACCAAAACAGATTTCTATAATTGAACTAGGCTCTAATACCATGTTAATAATGAATTAGAAATAGAAGCTGATAAAATGCATTCAAGACAGAAGCTTTCAGCCTTTCAAAAACTATCACCCATCAGAAGCAATATTATTGCTGGATTTGAAAAAGTTTTAATACTTGTGCAATATAAATTATAACATGATATTTCACTCTTTTGTTGGTAATTTATCCATTGAATATATAAACAGAATTTTTGTAGGTTGCCAAATGAAATCCTAATGCCAGAACAGTGAGTTAAAAGCGTTAGACGCTAGGACCCTGAATTGCCTGAGGTGCTTAGTGCAACCCTATGCGCTCGCCCGAGCGAAAACAAATGTATAAATAATATCATAGTAGAAAACAAGAACAAAACCATATAATTGAAAGTTAATTTAACAAATAGTATGTAGTGGAAAATTTTAAAGCATTTTTTTTATAAAGTTTGAAGTATTATTTCTATGGCAGAAAACACAAGTCAATAACACATATTTACAAAGGCATGCATTGTTATTTGTTACATATTCAAACATGTGTATTGAGTTTGATTTTTAAAGGTTATCACATACTCAATATATATATAATTGCATGCGTATATGAATAATTGAATATAGAAGTGAAAGAGTTGGAATTGGATGCTGCTTGTGCTTGGTTTAATGTCAAAAATTTCTACTTCTTTTTTCTTAATTTTTTGGACCTTGTGTTATAATTTATATTTTACATTCACTACCCTCTAAACTAAGTCATTTCTCTTTTCTAAATTTCTAATGCTAATCTTCTTTCTTCTAATAGGAACACTGCGAACCCTTTCAGTTTAGTTGTTTATCTCATATAAAAACTTCACAAAATTAGAAAATCGGCTTAGGTGCCGCCTTGGGCTAAAGCGCTCATCTAGGCGGTGCCTCCGCTAGGGGATGTTGAGGCGCTCTGGCACGACTAGTGGCACCTGAGCGCCTCAGGGGCTTTGAAAACATTGTGCCAGAAGCATAAAATATTTTCACAATAAAGGTAAATACAAAGCGACAAACTGTACTTGCTATTTTCATGCCTTTTTATCTATTGAACAACCACCAATGCTAGAAGGTCTCGAAAATAAAGAAATTATTTTGCTGCTCAACGTTTGTTCTAATGCTTTCAAAGCCTCAACTCTGCAAAGTTTTGCGAACCAAAACCCCCAACCTTACTGAATTATTCACTTTCTAAAAACTAAGTTAGCACTCTCTGCAGTATAAAATGTGACACTAAACTCTCCTTAATTTACTGAAGTTAGATTTGTGACAGAAATTTCATGAAGACACACAAACATGACTAAGATTTGTACAGTAATGTCGAAAGGTTTCAGTTAATTAAAAGCAGCAACTAGATTCCTGTCTTTCAAAAATCATACTGCATGTAAAAGTCAATGATTCAAAAACATAATCTGAAAGGGTTTATGGAAACAACACACAAAAGCGAATAAGGCAATGAGAGAAATTATTTCGAAAGAGCCATCATCAACTCGAAGTCAAAAGGCTCTTACACCATGTTATGCCAGAGAAAATGAGAGAAATTCTATCTTTAACATTCAAAGAGAATCAATACATTTATACTAATTGGAAATTCCAAGGAAATATCACAACTCTAAAACTTATTGGTGCTTTAAAGATTTTATAGATGTACAATTAATCTATAAAACTGTAACACATAAATTCCTCTAAAACGGGAAATACTTGTCCGCCCAAGGAAAAGGAAGGTTATCAAATGAGAAAGAATAGATAGAAGAAAATTAATACGTGTATTCT
The DNA here is from genome assembly GCA_948277035.1 of Euphorbia corollata. Lineage (NCBI taxonomy): Eukaryota > Viridiplantae > Streptophyta > Magnoliopsida > Malpighiales > Euphorbiaceae > Euphorbia > Euphorbia corollata. Next base: position 9,114 of record CAOJBI013379583.1, read on the forward strand.
GTGCAAAATGACAATATTGCGAAATGTGTAGCCAAAATCAGATTAGGTGATAATTTTAGATGAACAAGATTTCACAAATATTATAAACATTTAGTCTAAGAAGAAATGACTAAATTACAATGAAGAAAGAAAATTCTGCATCTATTTGATTTTTTCCCTATACCATAATCGGTGAACCATTTCAATTTGAGTTTTTCTTATTCTAACATTCAGCTTCAGATAGGAATAACTGACACAACTGAATGAACTGAGACAATACAGCCTGAAAATATCAGTTCAGAGCTAGTTTCTAGGGTAATTGAGGCAGAAAAGGATGAAAGTTCAAACCACATCAAAAAGCAAAGTTGACAAGTCAGGAATATGCACTTGATTATGATGCTTTGAGCAGGATCAAGCAACTCGAAGGAACTTACGTTTTCTGCAGATCTATTCAAAGGAAGTACTTTCATAGCTTTATAGAGGTATAAATAAATCCACAAAAAGAAATTGTTTGAATTGTCTGCATCCAGAACTTTCCACGGCTATAGTTTTTGTGCCTGAATTCGAATCTTGCATTATGCAATCTAGGGCCACTTTTCTCCCCAAACCAGCATAATTTACATCTAAAACACAAGAATTTTAGAAATTTAACAAACTATGGTTCAATTTTTTTTGTTTGACTCGTTTTTATCCTAACCAAACAAAACTTATCTAAAAAGATGATGCAAGAATATTTCCAAATAATTCAGGGTACACATAATGAAAAGAAACCACTTAGATAGCAAGGAAACTCATAGATACTAGTGTTTCCACTTTTGATTTCTGCTTTAGAAACCTATACCCGCATTAATTCTGGCATTTCCCATGCCCTTTTGTTCCACTTCCCCTTTCCATCACCTCGTTATCATTTGAATTTTACTGCCATCAGAACTTCCTATAAATTTGTTCATATTCAGTATTCAGAACCAACAGTGACATCGGATACTTTTCCAGTTATATCAATTCGACAAAATCATAATACTTGCATTGGCATTCTTTGACTCAACTAACTGAATTTACCAACCACTCTGTGTGTGAGTTCATTCAATGGTCCAAGAAAGCCCCAAAAAAATAGTTCACCTGAACTCTGGTTATTGGCAGGTCCATCGAGCTTTATGCCATTTTCTGTATCCTCATCCTTTGTTTCAAGAGAAATCTCATCTGATTTTGACCCAATGTCCTTTCTTTTCTCTGTTTCGGGCTTGTGATTGGCAGATTTCTTAATGGTGTCATGTGTCTCCTCTTGCTTCTCTTCCTTTAACGCATCCTTATTTTCCTGAGAAACTTCAACAATTTGACCAGGAACTACAAACAACGATGACATTATCCATACCCCAACCAAGCAGAGGGCCACAAAAACAACAATTCTCACTGTTGTGCAGTAATTTGTTGGCTGCCTTCTGACATTTATCCTAGTATATTTTGCTGATGACATGTTATATATGCCAATCAATTATGAAAGCAGACCTAAAACTGAAGTAACAATTGGCCAGGTCTTCCAAGACCTACTACCAAACAGCAATTCCTGTCATGGTCAAAGGGATAAAAATTCATTAGAAAAACCATCACATTTACACATAACGTATAGGAGATGAGCTCATCCATGTCATAGCCAGAGCTATTTTGCAAACTGAAATCCTGAACAAATTAATCACTAGAAGACAAGCACCAAAAAATATCGAAATTTGGTAAAACCGACAATTACGTACATAATTGAGAATACATGTTTGGAATTACATCCATTTAAAATTAGATTAACGCTTGCATCACAGAAATAACCAATTATAGAAATGCCGACACAAACCAAAAAAAGAGAAAAGAGACAACATAATCAGTCCAAATCTAAATTGAATGAAATCAGCAATAACACGCATCAATATCTTCTACTAGCAACTGTCGTAGGCCATTCATGTCACTAGGTGGAGAAGACAATTGAAAGGAAATGCATAGTAAACGGAATTCGTTAGATCCAGATTGAGATAAACGAGCACATTACAAAAAATCAAAGAGAAAGGGAAATCAGCTAAGAAAGAGAGTACCTTTAATGTAGAGCGATTGCAATCTTGCAATGGATGCAGAGAAGGAAGAAAGAAAAAGGAATATAGCGCAATTGGTGGGTTTGTATAGTGGAGAGAAGCTGCTGGTTATGGTTGAATTGATTGAAGTGCAGCCATGGCCATTAATACAGTTAAAGGAGTTTCTCTTCTTTTCTTTCATTTTGGTTTTATAATTACCAAAATATCCCAAATTACAACTTTACCATTAAGCCGAATAAATCGGTTTCCTAGCTCGTATCTTCAGATCCAAATAGATTTAAGTTGGATTTGAATCCAATAGAATAAATACAGATTTAATATTGAATTTTATTTTAAAATCAAAATTCAGATCCGTATACATATTTTAATTTTTAAAATAATATATATATATATATATATATATATATATATATATATATATATATAAACATTTCGCTTTACATAATATTTAACATTCAATATTACAGATTTTAATATAATTGAAGTTCAGTATCTTAATTTTAGCTTTTATGAAATGAAAATGTATCACTTAAATTATATTATATGTATTTCAAAAATTAAAAAATAAAAACTTTAATCAATTGAATGCCCGTGAAAATTCACGAGTCTTTGTATAATTAATTTGTGGTATATTATAAATTATGAATAATATTATATCGTA
>CAOJBI013379645.1:0-29304 GCA_948277035.1 Euphorbia corollata
TTATCAGTGACAATTATTATTATAACAAAAAGAAAAATTATCGTCACAATTGTTCTATGTTGTCACTAATATATTTTTTTCTGTGACAACTTTGAACAGTAGCCGGGAAATTTCTATTTTTTGCTATATTATACGTGACAAGTTGTTTTTCTGTGACGAGTTTTTTTCTTTTCTGTTACAACAATGTTGTCATGGATTTTAAAAAACGTGACAATAAATATTCATCACAAATAATTATAATATTTGTGATAACTTTTACTGTTCAAAACTTTTACCTACGGAGTTACTACCTTCGACCCTTTGTTGTCACGTATTGTTTTCAGTGACAATTTTTTATTTTTTGTGACAACTTTTGTTGTCACAAAAAGCAAAATTTCTTGTATTGGAATTAAAATTATCCTTTCAAAAGAGGAATTTATATTTTAAAATTTGCAGTATAACTCAATTATTTATGAACTGAATAATCTGGTCAATGATCCTTTTTTCTATAGTGACATTATTGCTGCATGTCTTTATCCTAGTGTAATATATTCTTTCACAGCTCATCTAATTAAATAATTTCTTTTCCAAATTATTTCAAATTAATACCTTAATATAAAATTTAAGATAATATAGTTACGCATGCATGAATATAATTACGCATGCATGAACTAATATTATATATATATGAATAAATATAAATTGCTAGTACATTATGTATCATAAGTTTCTTAATTGTTTTAACGGATAAAATGTACTGTTTTCTTACTTAATGTTTAATTTTCAAAGTTGTTCGTTGAGACTGTATAATTAAGGATTAATATATATTTTTTATAAACATGGACAGTGTTACCAATTTTGAAAATTGCCATGAATTCACAATTCTATACTCTTTAGATATTGTAGCTTCGGAACTAGGTGGGATAACTGAGAAATTTTAGAAGGCTCTCAATATATTTTTACTATCATGTATTTTTTTTTTTAAAAATTTGAATAATTATGCTTACACCAAATATATGGAAAAGTTTGTACTAACACCGACTCAAATATATCATTTCTAAAATCATATATTCAATCTCAATCGTTAAATTGAAGCATTTGTCACTTCTACTGTTATTTATAGCAAATCCAATCCTATTTCCTCGTTTTTCATTCTCCAAATCCGATTTTACAAAATTTACGGTGTTTTCTCTTCGTTCATATTTCAATTCCCTAAATAAGATTTCTTTAAAATTATAATAATATTTTATTATTATCGTATCAATTTCAACACATAAAAACTAACAAAAAAAATCAAGACATAATAAAAAGTACAAAAAATATATGAATTATTGTAATAATTCTCCAAAATAGTGATCCTTATATATAAAGAACCCTCATTTTGAATGATATCATAAAATAAATGATTGGATTACCGTATTCCCCATATTTATCTCCAGCCAAATGTTGTGCTACCGGAAAGGGTTGAAATTGGTATTAATTTTGTTAGGCAATAAAGTTGGAGAGTACATCCAATAGTTCCCAAATTAAGAGCAAAAACATATATAATAACACAACTAAGGAAAGACCATAGTATCTGCAAAAACAGCACATTTCAGATCCGACAGTCACCATTATTAAATTATAAAAAGTTACCATCTTCAAAAAGTAAACTGAAAATGGCTTGGATAGGACAGTTGATACCTACATTCTAAGTTAGTATAATGACTTCAGGTTTTATCAAATACATTTGCAGCAGGACTAAAGGCAGGTTCGAGCCCGTTTATATATACCGAGTTCGGACATTTATTGTTTTAAAATTCGGTTCCATCCTGTTAAAATATGAAGTTTTGTAAACCGAACTTGACTTATATATAAATACACGAACCTCGCTCAATGAACACTAATTTTTGTTTGTTATAAATTTATATATTATATTTAATACTTTTTTATTATCATATCTTTTTTCGATTAAAGAATACAATAACTTTAGCTGCATATTATAAAATTTAAATAAACAACATAATTATATGTATAATCAAATCTATTAATATACCAATTGAATGTAACTTAATGATACATCTATCAAAGTGTCTCTCCAAGTGTAGATGTGATGCCATGTACTTGGCATTTTTAAAAATTTGTATTTATTAGAAAAATATTATGTGTAATTTTTTTTCTATTGAATAACAATTCCAAGCTATCATACAAGTAATGGAATAACTATTCCTCCTGTCGATAAAGAATAACTATTTCATGATATGTATGATAGTTAGGAATTACTATTCCATCTGTTTTAAGGATTTTTTACAAATACTCTATCATTTCTAACATTTTTTCATTCGTTTATCTCCTATTCCACGGAATAACCATCCCGCGAACGAGTCCCCAAAACTTTAAAATGTGAGCTGGCCTACTCTAGGTTGGTGTTGGTAATTTTAGTAAAAAGCATGATAAATCCTATGCACCTTGCCTAATGTATCAGTTAAAGAGCCTAACTGTGCAAGATATGTCCTTTAATTAAAAAAAGAAATTGAGAAATAAGGAGCAGGAAAAGTGGATTGGCTAAACAGAAGATTAGAGAAGAGGAGTGAGCCACCAAATCAACCAAATTCACCATTATAAGCTATAACACAAAGCTTCTGTCTTTTCTTCTCCTAAACCCAACAGCAATGTCTCTTCAATCTAATTCCCTTAACAAACACAATCATTTCATGTTTCTTCCCTGCTTTCTTGCATTTTCTCGTCAACCAAACACCAACTACATCTTCTCCTTTCAAGGTCAGAGGTAAAAATTATTCGGCCTAAAGTTATGTTCTTTTTCTCTAAACATTTCCTGATTAAGATTTAGTTGTATATTTATTGATGATTTGTTTTTATATTCTTACATACAATGCCTAGCCTTAAATTCCTGGATAAATTTAAGACCACTCAAGTCCACGCCTTTACCCCTTCTGATACAAACTCTGGAATCAAAATTAAACTTCAGAAGTACAAATTTATTAACCCTTTATCCGTATCTCAACCTCTTCTTCTTCCTTTTGGACTCCCTTCAGTTGAAATCCTTGAACCCGCCATTGAACCTTACTTGAAACCCCTTTCCTATGTGGATTCTTTAGCTGACCTTTATCGGCGCCTTGATTCTTGTTTGCTATCTGATAAGTGTATACTGTGTATAGAAAACTATACCCTTTTGCGCGGCTTGGTTGATCCTAAGCAGCTTAGGCAGTGCCTGACTTCCGCGAGGCGATTCGCCATTGATGTGCATTGTAAAGTTGTGCTTTCTGCTTGGTTGAGATTTGAGAGGAGGGAAGATGAGTTTATTGGGGTTTCATCAATGGATTGTTGTGGCCTTGTTCTTGAATGTCCAGTTTCTGCTTTAGTTTCTGGATGTGATCTTAATTTGAGTAATAGTCATTGCCAATGTGGGGGAAATTTCCCTCCATTGGCTGATGCTCGAACTTCAATGACGATAAGTGATGATTTTTCGAGGTTTGATTATGATTATGTTTCGTTTTATATTCGTGGTGATTCGGTTCGTTGTATTAGATTCGAAATTGCAGCTCTTTCTAGCCCTTTAAAGGCAATGTTATATGGTAGCTTTGTCGAGTCATCAATGAGTAAAATTGACTTTTCGGAAATCGAAATATCTTTGGAGGGAATGAAAGCTGTGGAAGTGTATAGTAGGACTAGAAGAGTCGAGTTTTTTTCGGTTAACATAGTTTTAGAGTTGCTTTCATTTGCCAATAGGTTTTGCTGTGAGGAGATGAAGTCAATTTGTGACTCTCATTTAGCTTCATTAGTATACGAAATTGATGATGCGTTGGTTCTTATTGATTACGGTTTGGAGCAAAGGGCGAATCTTCTAGTCGCTTCTTGCTTGCAAGTCTTTCTGAGAGAGCTCCCGATTTCTTTGTATAACCACAAAGTGATGAAAGTCTTTTGTTGTTCTGAGGCTAGGGAGAAATGGGCAATGCTTGGACGGCAAGCTTCGTTTCTTCTATATTATTTCCTTAGCCAAGTCGCTATCGAAGAGAATATAGCATCAAGTACAACTTTGATGTTATTAGAGAGGTTGCTGGAATTTTCTACTGAAAATTGGCAGAAGGCACTTGCCTTGCATCAACTCGGTTATGTTCTAATGGAGAGAAAAGAGTACAAAGCCGCCCAGTTTTGTTTTGTGGAAGCAGTTCAAGAAGGCAACGTTTATTCAGTGGCAGGTGTTGCAAGAGCCAAATACAAGCAAGGGCAACACTACTCAGCTTATAGGCTAATAAACTCGATTATTTTCGAACATAAGCCAGCTGGTTGGATGTACCAAGAAAGATCTTTATATGGCGTTGGACGAGAGAAGATCGTTGATTTAAACACTGCTACTGAACTGGATCCAAGCCTTTTGTTTCCATACAAGTATAGAGCTGTGATGAAGGCAGAAGAGAAGCAAATTAAGTTGGCGATTTCCGAAATTAGTAAAGTTATTACATTCAAGCTCTCACCTGATTGCCTTGAATTGCGAGCTTGGTTCTTCATTGCACTTGAAGATTACGAAAGTGCATTGAGAGATATTCGCGCATTGTTGACTTTAGAGCCAAACTATAGGATGTTTAATGGAAAAATTTGTGGCGATCATGTGGTTGGAATTCTTAGCCAGCGAGTTCAGCAGCGGGATCTCGCTGACTGTTGGTTGGAACTTTATGAACAATGGTCTCATGTCGATGATATTGGCTCTCTCGCTGTCATTCATGAAATGCTTGTTAATGATCCTGGAAAGAGTGTGCTGTGGTTTCGACAGTCTTTACTTCTTCTTCGGTATGTATTAGTTGATTAAAGATTGCATCTTTACATATTGGCTTTATGCATCTGCAGCAACTACCTGAACTTGACCCAAAAAACTTACCGCCCTTGAACTTCACCCTGAACGACACATGTCAGCTTTTGATTAAAGAAAATCAAAAAAATGACATCTTTGAATAGTCAAACAAACCAGAACCTGACACGTGGCATTTAAAAAGCAAGTTCTAGTAGCTACTGGTGCTTTGAAAGTCGAGGGAGCAACTGGGTCACTTTGAAAGTTGAGAGGGTAATAGGTTTTTGGGACAAGTTCAGGTAGCTATTTGTGCTTTATGCCTTACATATTTGATATTGACGCCTGATTTTTCAGTCTTTTTTTCACTTTGTTTACATTGACCCTATAGTTATGAATGACATGAAACATACCAGACATAATACTGTAATAGGTTAAACTGTCAGAAGGCTGCGATGCGGTGTTTGCGTTTGGCGAGAAATAACTGCAACTCGGAACATGAAAGACTGGTGTACGAAGGGTGGATATTATATGACACGGGCAATCGCGAAGAAGCGCTTGGTAGGGCTGAGAAATCCATCTTGATTCAGAGGTCATTTGAAGCGTTCTTCCTTAAAGCATACATATTAGCTGACACGAATCTCGATCCTCAAGCATCGTCTCATGTCATCCAACTCCTCGAGGAAGCCCTTCGATGCCCCTCAGATGGCCTTCGGAAAGGACAAGTGAGCAAGAACATTACTAGCTCCATCATCTTTCAAAAAAGTACACCCTTTACTCCAGAACGCCACGTGTCAGCTTTTGATCAAAGAAATTCAGAATAATGAAATCTTTGAAAAGTTAAACCAACCAAAAGTTGACATGTGATGTTCATGTGGCAAAGTGGTTCAAATTTTGAACGTTCATGGGGCAATAGGTTCTTTCGGTCAAGTTCGAGTAACTACTGATGCATTAAGCCTTATTTATCTGATTATTCTTCTTGATGTTCTTTGCAGGCATTAAACAATTTAGGAAGTATATATGTCGACTCTGGGAAGCTTGATAAAGCGGCAGATTGCTACACGAATGCCCTCAAAATCAAGCATACGAGAGCTCATCAAGGTTTGGCCCGTATTTATCATATGAGGAGTCAAAGAAAAGCTGCATTTGATGAGATGACCAAGTTAATCGAGAGGGCACCAAATAACGCCTCGGCCTATGAGAAACGGTCTGAATATTGTGACAGAGAGATGGCGAAGAATGATCTTAATATGGCATCACTGCTCGATCCACTTCGAACTTACCCATATAGATACAGGGCTGCTGGTAAGTTTTTTAACCATATTAGTTTCCTTGAGCGATTCGAAAGAACGTGTACTGATAAACATACTCTCGATTTCTTTCCAGTTTTAATGGATGATCAAAAAGAAATTGAAGCATTAGAAGAACTTACCAAGGCGATATCTTTTAAACCAGAGATGCAAATGCTTCATCTTCGAGCAGCATTTTATGAGTCGATGGGGGATTTCTCGTCGGCTCTTCGAGATTGTGAAGCTGCTCTCTGCCTGGACCCTAAGCATACTGAAACGCTCGATCTGTACTGTAAAACACAGAACCAAGTTTCATATGCATCAGATATTTGAATCATTCTACCAAATAAACAAACTTCACCCCCAACTGGTATTCAGTACACAATCCATCGACCATTAATCGGCTAGAGTCCTCATCACGTGGGGAAGAATGTGTGCAACTATCCAAGCCTTGTTTATATGACAGAATCGAAAAGCAAATATACATGCCAAATAGCCAGTGAAGATTTCCATCTGCAGTCAGTGGCATAGCGAGAGTAACCATTTGATCAGTTTGCTGCATCATATTGATATCGATAATCTATACCTTGCCATAGTCTGTTGAGACCGATGTAGGTTTCATTTCGCCACTGAAAACAGTTGGTCTTTATATTGATGTTGTTTTTCTTGTACAAAAACAAAGTTATAAAGGATGCCTTCTTATAACCTTCCGCTTGATGTACAGTTTACCAATTCTTACTTGAAAACAATACTTCTGTTTTCTCTGTTCTCTTACATTTACTCAATTGCTTACTCTTGCATTTTGGGCTAAATTAGAAGTCATCCTTCAGATGTATTTGCTCTAATATTTTCTCAACGATTCGTTGAATGATGAACAAAACGAACTATGAAGAATAAATATACAGCCATTGAGAGCATTATATCGGAGAAATCCAAATTTATTGATCTTACAACTTACAAGTATGCTTCATGTGATCAGGATTTATACAACCAATTTACAGAGTTAATGCCAGGAATCTTCAACTTTCAGTTACAGAAGAATCAGTGAGGCCAAAACAAAAAAAATAAAATAAAATAAAATAAATGAATGAATTTTCAGATACATCAGGCAACACTGCAGTCATTAAGTTGCTTCAGTAGACAAAATTTCAAGTTCTGCCCACCAAAGCGGAGATAGTTTAGGCGTGGCTCCATCAGGTTCCATTGCTGTTATCTGTTTCAATTCGGCTACTACCTCGCTCATTTTCGGCCTCAATTGGGGATCAGGCTGTATGCAACTCAATACAACCGAAACCAATTTCTCGAGTTCATCTTCTTTATAATGTTTCAGAGTCGGATCTACCATTTCTCTCAATGGTTTCGGTCCTTTGAGATAGTCTTCGTCCATGGCATAATCGATCCTACCAGTTATCATTTCATACAAAATTAACCCAAAGTTATAGACGTTGCTTTCTGTGTCTTTTGGTTTTGGCTTGAGAAATTTCGCTTCCTTCTTTGCTTCTGTTACGTTATTCCACAAACTGAAATCTGATATTTTGGCTGCATAGTCTTCGGTTAGATGTATCGATGACGATTTGAGGTTTTCATGGATCACAGATGGGGATAATTGGTGCATGTACTCAAGGCAATATGCCATTCCCATTGCTATTCGTAATCTCGTTCCCCACTCCAAGTGTTCCGCTTCTTTTACTGCAATAAAAAAATCACGAAAAATTGATTTTTTTTAATAAGAAACTTTTCGATTAACTATGAACTTGTGTTCATAATCACTAGGCTTAATGCATCAATAGCTACCCCTTGTCCGAAAAAACCTATTGTCCCCTGAACTTTCTAAGTGACCTCGTAGCTCTCCGAACATTTAAAAAATGCACTACTTTTCCCTGAACGCCACATTGGAGAAGAAAATCAGAAAAATGATATCTTCGTTTAGATGCTGACATGTGACGTTTGAAAGTTGAGGGAGCTCATTTTGAATGTTTGGGGGGAATATGGTATTTGGGACAAGCTGGGGTAGCCACTGATACATTAGGCCTAAACACTACGATACTTACTGTGGAGATGTTCAAAAAGAGTTCCGTTGGGAGCATACTCAAAAACCATCATCCTTGTGAATGGTTCGTCTTCTTCACAATATCCAATAAGGTTCACAAAATTTTTATGGTTCAGTTTCGACAATGTAGCAATCTGAAAGCACGGTAAAAATGACCTTTAAGAGACTTCAAATTGGAAAGAAATAACAGCAAAAAAAAAAAAGCAATTCCAATCGACATACCTTCTTTCGAAACTGTTCTTGTGAATCTTTTGACCACTCTTTACTAGACCTAATTCCAGTAGAGGTCACTGCTATTTCAACTCCACTCGACAGAGTTCCTTTGTACACTGTGCCAATAGCAAAGGAGCCAATTATATTGCTAAAATCTTCACAAGCAGCTTCAAGTTCAGATCTTCTAAGTTTCGGTACACCTGAAAGTCACGCTTTAGAAGCTGAGTTGTGTGAAAATGATTGAAGTATAAAAATTGGCTAAATGCATCAGAACCCCTGAACTTGTCTCTAAACACTCATTTGCCCCTTTAACTTTTAAAAATTCCAAATACCCTCTTGAACTTGCAAAAAGTGCACCAGTTCCCCTCTACTCAATGCCACATGTGATTTTCTAGTTGATTTGATTTCTCAAAGATGTCAGTTTTTCTATCTCCAGCCTGAAGCTGACAAGAGGCATTGAGGGGGCAAACTGGCGCACTTTTATTTGTAACTTTTGAAAGTTTTGGATAAAATGGCATTTAAGGAAAAATTCAGGTGTCCCCATGAATTAGGCATAAAAATTTCTTACATGTATATTTATGCTTTTTTCGTGGGAACGAGAATGACTGACCTGTTACGAATGCTTTCTGTAGCTGCCCGCTTAACCCTGTTGCCCAAGGTCTAACCGTAACAACTTTGCTGCTTCTAAATAACAACACGCCAGCAACTGTAACCAAAAGAAACACAGAGCCCCCAACAATACCAGCAATTACAACCATGTGATGCTTAGAATCACTTTTTACAGCGTAAGTCGGGTTCGGTGCAGGGGCCATTATTTTCACATTGTGTTCTGGTGGAGCAACAACTATTATAGCTGGAGGCGAAGCTTGAGTTGGCGCTACAACTGGCGATTGAAAAGGCGGTAAATGTAAACTTGAGGGGGATTCTGTAGGAGAATATGCTGGTGATTCTGAAGGAGATGGTGATGGAGATTTTGATGGTGGAAATGTCGGGTTAAAAAATGGCACTCTAGGCGGTGATCTTTTGGGTTGATGAATGTTGACTTTTGGTCGGTTTCTGATCTGTAGCAGCATTCTGTGAGGTGTGTCTCCAGCTAGGCCTACATTTCTGACGAAGATAAAGCATCTTGTTAAAGGCTGGCATCATTAAATAGTGGCAAAATACATATTGGGCCACCCAAACTTTCAAATCAACCTCCGAGCCTCCTAAACTTGGCACAAGTGAACCTCCAAGGCCCCTCAACTTGACATAACTAAAGCTTCGAGCCCCCATGATCATATAATTATTAGTTGGTTCATGAAAATGGAGTAGAACTAAATTGCATATGAATTGTGTATCCAGAAACTATATATTTGATTGAAACTTATGTGCTAATAGAAGTGGGCTCGATGGTTCAGTTATGCCAAGTTGAAGGGGTTTGGAGGTTCACTTGGGCCAATTTAGGTGGTTCAGAGGTTCATTTGGAAGTTTAGGGGGACATTAGGCAAAAGCCTCCAAGTTTAAGTGGCCCAACATGTATTTTGCCTAAAATAGCAAACCCTAATTCTCATTCTCTTCAACTTGTACATAAAGCACTATAAATCATAGAATAGGGAGCATAAGAGGAAGTCTCTTACCTAGTTGAGTCCTTTGTGCTACAAGAAGCTCGAAGCTGCATTTCACCTGCTTGAATTTCTGAGAGTATCTTAAGTTCATATAGCTCAGGTGATATGCTTCCTAGGAATTCATTGTTGTCAAGTAATCTGGTAATAACAATCCGAAGATGAGTTACAAAAAGCATCCATGCTCAAAGTAGTAAACGAAAAAAAACTAAGGAGAAAAGACATACAGTGTAGTTAGCGACAAATTATTGACAAGTTCAGAAGGAAATGGTCCAGTGAAGTTATTGTATCCCAAGTCCAATACCTCGAGCTCTTTCAAATCTCCAATCTTGTTAGGTACATTTCCATGGAATGAGTTATTGCGTAGAGTACTGTAACGCGTCATGAATATGACATAAATTCCTAGAGGACAAGAATTGTTTGCAAAAAGAAAAATAAGAAGCAAAGCTCTGGCTTACATGGATTTTAAATGTGTTAACAAGCCAAGTTCGGGTGCCAATGTTCCTTGGAGACGGAGATCTTGCAAATTCCTAAATGTTTGATAATTCTGACTTTAGTATTAACGTATTTAACTTGTTATGCTAATGCAGTAAAGCATATAACAACAATTATCCACGAACACAATGCTAAAAACTCTGAAAAAGCTTAAAGGGGCCACATTGCAATATAACCAGTTCAAAATGCTGCAAATTTATATTCTGAATTTCCCTCTTTTTTCAAGTATGACTGGATAAAACTGTTTAAAAACCGAGATCTGGCTGTGATTACCCGCAGATTCTCTAATACAAGTCCTTGAGAAAGTGAGAAACTAGCCAGTTACTCCATGGGTTGAATTTTAAGGACACAATTACAATGTCCTTATAAACCATAAGTTAAATTAAACATTATCCCTATGATTGATGTGCTAAAACCGAAAAAAACCCGAAAAGAAACACAAGTATGGCACAATTCATCCCCAACTCCGGTCAAGTGTTGATTTTGACCTTATATCTGATTTAAATACCATGATCCAAATCAAATGGTTTACATCAAAGATGACTGAAGCAAGATTTCTTTTCTTACTGATGGCATTACATGAGAACTTGCCATCCAGGAGAGCTTCAAGTCTGTATCATATGAAACAATCCCACCATAGATGATATAAAGAATAAAAACGTGCCTATTACAGAATAGATCTATCAAAGTAGGGGACAGATCGATCGATCGATCAACCAAGCCCTTAATCCCACGCTAGGATGGACTGGCTAACCATGAGCTCTAACTACAAATCCAACAATTAGAACATCTAATTTTGAAAAACCATCAAATTAAGGAAGCAAATAGCAAGCAATTGGAATGATTTAAAAAGATTGATAAAAGGGAAATCATTAGAGACAATAATCCAAAAAAAAAAAAAAAACACACAAAAGGAACTTACAAGATTACAACTTTTCCATGAGAACAGTAAACCCCAAACCAGAAACAAGGATCAAAATCTCCATTGTTATGATTCCAATTGGATAAAGCACCAAATGGGTCTTTTTCCACTCCATCTTTAAACCTCAGGAGAGCTAACGCTACACAATCATTAAGCCTAAAATCAACACTTCCTTTCAATAAAATTAGCAACCAACCAAGCATTAAGCATACATAAGATCAAATTACAGCAAAATTAGTTACCTTCTTGATTTATAGAGGAGCAAAGGTTGAAACTTTGATGAAAAATTAACAGAAAAGACAACAATATTGCTGCCCGGAACTCGAATTGATTCAAACTCCATAGCGAAATCATCATTACTACAACAGTTTACACAGAAGAAAAAAAAAAGAAATTTGGTTGGCAAGAATCTAATTAGTACTAATTCAAAGAAAATTAGATGAAGATGGAGAAGTAAGCGCGTGCATTTTGGTTATAGAATTTAATAAAGCAGTCATGTTCTTCTTCTTCATCGGAATGTGACTGGGTAATACTCAACAGATTGACTGTGTCTTCTCCATTATTTATATTTGTTTTAAATACCGCCGTCGTTTATATAGCCTATCAACCCCACCTGCTGCTCACGTGAGTCTTTCAAAATTTTCATTGGCTTATTCAGCCTTTTTTTTTTTAATATGAGATATGAATATTCGATAATTTGTGATTTATATATAAATATTCATTGATTGATACATTCTTTTAAAAAAAATTATAAGAGAAACTCAATCTTTTTAAAAATTTATATTTTTCAAGAATAAATAAATATTCAATTTAACAAAAATCTGGATTATAATTTTTCCTTACAAGTAAAAAGTTACAAATAAGTAAAATCAAGATGAAAAATAAAAAAATATATATATAAATTAGTTAAGTAAATGAAAGAATCATTGAACCTTATTTGGTAAAAGTCATCTTTCGCATGGTAAACTTTTTTTATAGAAGATTTGATATGTATGAGAGGTAATATTATATATATTTTCATAATATTCATGTATTTATCAACACATAATGTAACATTAGTATTTAAAAAAAAAAAAAAAAGAAGTGGAGTTTACAAACTCTACTTTTTTAACACATAAGATAACATTTACAATTTAGGTCTCTCTCGGTATAAAGACTCGTTAAGCAAGACCCTAACCCATTATATGACACGTATCCTAAGGTCATCAAGTATTCATTTCTCCCGTTCATTCTCATCATTACTCTTCTCTCTCCCTTGTAATAACTCACTTGATTATTGGAAAGGTTTTGCCGAACCTCTAATCAAACTTGTTTAAACTCTATTCTCTTTTACAGAACCAACCCCTCTTCCCGGAACTTGACATAACACTTAAATACAAAAAAATCCACCAAGCAATAGTTTGGAGGTCAGCTATGGTTGTTTTAACCTCTACCTTTGAGAAATTAAATGTCCTTATATGTTAAAAAACAATATATATATATATATATATATATATATATATATATATATATATATATATATAGACGCTTCATGAATATTCAATTTTTTCATAAAAGGGTAGGATAATAAAAAGAAGCTACAATTGTATTCGAATCGAAGTTTATTAATTAAAAATTGCAATAAAATTAAAATACATTTGTATAAATTTTGTAAAGAATAAAACATTGGACATGAAAAAAAATATGAATCGACAAAGCATGAAAATAGTTATAGTGAAAATACAACAAATGGAAGGAGAGTAGGACTAAAAAGAGGCATCCATTTGATTTTGATTTTTGACAACATGATTGTATATAGCTGCTTCTCATCTTCTTTCATCACCAACTAACAACCGTATTATATATCTTATTCGTTGTTTAGGAATTTTTCAACAATTGTATTTTTTTTTTTAAATTTTGCCTCATTTGAGCTTACAATAATAACAAAAGAAAACCTTATCCCCAACCCACCCGAATATGGACTCGAACCTGTGACATCTAGGATCACAGCTTCATGTCTTAACCAACTAGGTTAAGACATTTGTCACTTCAACAATTGTATACTGGAGTACCTTTTAATATAAATTATAGTTAAATAAATAATTAATTTTAGTTGTATTTTAAAATCAAAATTAGTATTAAAAAAACTATTAGCATTAATGAACGAAATTGCAACAAGTAGTAACACTTTACCGAACGATATCTTTTGCCCTATACACCTATATAATATTTCCACACCTTTAGTCATCCATTTTTGAAATTTTTTTTTTCCAAAGTCAAATCAGGAAAAAATTTATTTGGAATAGGATTTTGTATAAATTAATAATATTTATAACATAATATTTTAAAATGGAATTTGAAGATGTCAGATCATTTGTCATCTTTACCCAAGGATATACAAATTGAATTTAGGTTATAAAATAATACTCTACTTGCAAATAAAATAAAATTTTAATATATTCAAAGTCTATTTTTTTCTGTTAAATTAAAGCAACCGAAAAAAAACAGCATTATTATTAATTTATTAAATCAATAATTGGTTCCTTTTAAATCAAAAATATCAGCATCCATGTACATATAACCCAAAAAGTATTTTCTCCTAGGTAGAGTTGGAAATCTTCGAATTGTTCCATCAATGTCCTCTTGTAGCAAATTTATACGTGATTGCTACACAATTAGAAATTATATATAAAACGTGAATTATTATCGGATGTTTAATCATTAATATTTTTAATATCGTGTTAACATTAATTCATATATATGATCTTGTGCTATGCTTTGTAGTTCGATTGCTTCATCAATGTAAAAAATCTTAATATCACATTAAGGCATTATTGTCCAACAAAGCATTTTATAATTATAATCAAAGGATGATTAATAAAGGAAAGGTAAATAATTATAACCCTTGAGTATTTTTGACCAATAATGTGTTTTTGTGTTTTTCAAACTAAAACTTACATATTACATTATCTGTTTTTCTATTAAAGTTGTTGAATAAACACGTATCTGATGATATATATAGTTTTATTCTGTTTGTATTAAGATGTTTGTAATAATATATAGTATTTTATTTTGAAAAATTATATAAGACAATTTTTATGATTTTCAATGTATGGCTGCACGAAATAAAATAATATTAAAGAACTTTTATAAAGCAATTTTAACACCTAACATGTTAAGATATGATATATAAGACTACCTTTTGTTCATAAAAATATATTATATTTAGATTTTTAATTCAAAATGAGATAATACAAAATAAAGGGAGGTTATAGTTTGAAAAAGACAAAATTAAGGCACGGATGTACAAATTAATTTTCAAAACATAAGGAGGAACTAGTGTATTTGATCACGACGAGGGAAGAGGGTACTAGAATAAATGGAAAATCTTAATTGTAACTATACAAATCAAATACATATTCAAGTAAAATGAGGAAGAAATTATATAACAGATGGTCTATTGCATCCTACTAATGGAAATGTAGTCATTGTTGTACACTTTTTTTTTATTGTACTAAATGTGAAGTGTAGATATTAGATGACGTTTAATTTATGGAACGACCATTTCATTGGGAAACTTAATATTAATAAATAAACGTAAGAATGCGAAATATTAAAAATGATTTATATATCTTGGATTAATCCTAGCTAATACATATTCCATTTGTAGTGAAATAGTTAAGAATAAATAAGATATTCAAGACAAATGTTTTACCACATTCCACTCCTTTATTTAGTTATATTTGTTGTCACCATGTTGGGGATTATATGAAATACATATAAATGGTGCAGATTGTAATATATTTATATCTCTAGGGTGTGATTTTCTTTTGTCAACTTAAACATATTTCATATTGTTTATGATAGAAAATTAGATAACGGACGAACTAATCAAGGATTCATTTTTGATTGTATATAGCAATCCTTTGATAATAAGTTTGGTTAGCAGGAGGAGTAACAGTCACTTATTGAAGTTTATTACTAGCAGGAGGAGTAACAGTCACTTATTGAAGTTTATTAGTAATAAAAATAACTTAAGTATGTACGACTTGTACCAATGAGAAATTCAATTGAAAGGAATTTCCTTATTAGTTCGTGATATATACCGGAATCAATGAAATTGGATAGGATAAGTTTTCATCCATTTTGTTGCCCAACGTGTCCTTTTGGTTGAGAAATAGAATATTTATATACGATCATATTTTGTTCCTTATTTATTTACGATCAATTTAGTTCAGCTAAGTTTAATTAAATTAAGTTAAGTTAAGTTCCGTGTAGTTCAAATCCATTAGATTCAGTTCAATTAAGGTTAATAATAGTTATTATAATTAATACTTTAATAAAATTAACAATAATAATAATAATCAATAACAATAAAAAGAAAAATATTGATATAGAAAGATAATTATTAAACAGTATAATTAACAATAATTATAAAATAGTAATAATTATTAACAATAATAACAAAATAGTAATAATTATTAACAGTAATTATAAATATTATTAATTTCATTATACCATAATAATATTTTTAATTATATTCGAATTCATAGTATTGATTAATTAGAAAATGTGATATGAAACAATAACAAGATAATATTTATTAATTAAAATAAATATTTACTTTTATCGTTTATAATTCGATAATAAATGATAATTTTAATCTAAACTACCAGATAATGTAATAACTATTACTTATTCACGTGTAATAACAATAAAATTATAATTAAATGGTTTTATTAACTATAACAGTCTATTAAAATTTTTTTAAGGTTATCTTAGAGTATCCTATCATTATTAAGTTGGTCCAACATTCCTATATATATATATATATATATATATATATATATATATATATATAGGAGTCATAACTTTGAAGATAAGCTATGAAAAAGCCAAAGAGGTATGATTATGAAAGTGATGCATAATCTTGTGTCATTACAGATGATGTAGACGCGTTGCCCTAGTTTTTGGCTAAATGCATACTTGCCCCCTGAACTTGTCTTGTTTTATCACTTGCCCCCTGAACTTTCACTTGTCTTCTTCAGCCTCCTCAACTTGGCAATAATGCATTCCACATCCCCCTTGAGCTGAATGGATAATTGAGATGTTTATAAGGGTCCTCATTTTTAATGGGTGATTCAGATGTCTATAATTAATGTACTTATAGATGTTTAATATGTGATTTAGTTTAAGGGGGCTGTAGAGTGCATAATTGCCAAGTTGAGGGGGCTGTGGAGTGCATTATTGCCAAGTTGAGAGGGTTGAAGAAGACAAATGAAAGTTCAAGGAAGTAAGTGATAAAACAAGTCAAGTTCAGGGGCAAGTATGCATTTAGCCTATGTTAAAATCATAAAAATAAAAACAAATGCCACCTCAGCAATGGAGGTTTATCGTACAATCTGAAAGTTAACCGATATTTACTTTAAAAAATTTAGGGCACAGTAGTGAAAAAACCATAAAGCTACCCCTGTCCATAATCATAATATTGTATTCCCCTTTCTCTCTCATCCACTCTGTCTCTCCTGTTATGTCCGTACTCTACTCTGTCTCTTTCTCTCTCTCTAAAACGTATGACCTGTTCACCCAGTTGCCTCCACACGTGCAAAACTGTAATTAGTATTCTTATTCCCTTCGCCTTCTTCTTTGTGTTTGTGGTGCAACTAATTAAAGTTGGAGAGAGAAACTTAAACACTGTAGCTCAAATACTAGTAGTCCATACACCAAACAAACAAACAAAAGGATAAATATATTTTTCTTTGGTCTTGCTGTTATTTCTTGTTCTCTCTCTCTCTCTACCCTCATTTTCTCTCTCTAATTTTTTTTTTTCTCTCCTCTTTTTTTCTCCTCGTTAGGAAATCTGATCAAAGATCACTTCTTTTTCACTGTTTTGATGTTTCTGATCGAATCAAAGAAAAGGGTGTGTTAAAGATAAGATCTTTAGCCGCTTGCACTGATGAGGATTAGGAAAAGACAAGTTCCCTTTCCTCTTTCTTCTCTTTCTCCAGTTCCTCTCTCAGATCCGACGGTGCAACTTCCGTTCAATCGTATCCCAGCTCCGATTCTGTCCGATGATGATGATACGGCGGCGTATTTCAATGCTCCCTCTTCACCTCCTCCCCAATTTCAACCGATCCAACTCACCAGGACTCACACGGTAACTATTTTCTTCAATAACTAATACTTGCTTTGATTTCTTGGTTTATAAAACCAGTGCACTTTAACTCAATGTGTAAATTTTTTTGGGTTTGATTTGGTGGGTTTGATTGGTTAGATCTTTTTGCTTTGGTTTTGGTACTGTAGGGTGATTTGTTGCAGAGAGATGGGAGCAGTAATGATACCAGGTAAGAAATTAAACAACTCATAAAGTTAAAATTAATCCAAACTTTAAGGCCAATTAATTATATATTTCCAAAACAAGTGGAAAATACTGTTTATGACTGTCACTAATCAAAATTATCAGCAAGCATTAGGCTTGGTAATAGCTGCATACCCAAATACATTAATTTCTGATCTCAGTATTTAGTAAATTTCTTTATATATATATAATTTCTGAATATTAATATAGTATAAGATAAGCCACGCGGTGCAAGTTAGCATGGGATGCTTCTGGCCCCATACATATGATACTGCGCACCATCCTCTAATGTTGCACTCTTCGATTCCTCCCATGCATATTTTTTGACTTTGACGTTGTAAACTGTAGTGATAGGGGTGCAAAAATGGATACTTTGGTGAATCACGAACAGCCAGAACAAGGTACATATAGATTTTGATTACACATGCTTATAATTCGATCATAGTATTATTGTGATGGATTGGTTGCACTAACTAGGTAAAGGGAAAGGGTATGAGGGAGAGAAAGCATTGAAGAAGAGAAGAGGGAGCTTGAAATCGAATGATGACTTGGAAAGCGACAAAAAGAAGATGAAGAAAAAGAAGGGAAGAGGGGGTGGAATAATGGAGGGGTCAAGGTGCAGTAGAGTCAATGGGAGAGGGTGGAGATGTTGCCAGCAAACACTGGTTGGGTATTCACTATGTGAACACCATTTAGGCAAGGGAAGGCTAAGAAGTATGAACAGTGTTCGTAGCCGCTCCAAACCACTGGATAGTGAAGATCCCGCTTTTAACAACAGGAACAAGAGTATCAAGCTTGGGATTGTTAAGGCTCGATCAATCAGCAGCTTGTTAGGCCAACACAACCACAACTAGCTAGCTGCCTACTTTCGTCCTTTTTATTTTCAGGTTGGTTGATTGATTTCATATGCTGTGCCTGTGCGAGCTCGCTCCACCTTTTCTTACAACAAGTCCAACCTTCTATTTATTATATCTATGAAACAGATGATATGCTTTCGACTACTGCTTTTGTTACATATACACTTTTCTTTTGTGTCGTTTGATATTGTATCTCGCTGCACTTTTATGGATTATATATATTTGCTTATTTTACTAGCAGAATATCAGTTAAAGTAGCATTTGCCTAATCCTTTAGTTTGGTTGATTGTACGAGAGAATTTATACAACACATCGGGACCTCTCGTGAGGCTATATATCTACGTGTGTTTCATTTTATACGATTCCATTTGAGGATTTATATGGACAAGGAGATTTAATTTAAATCCATGATACTCAACCATACCAAATAAAATCGAGAAAAAATTTATGTTGCAAAAACTCATTTTGACTTAAAAAAAATGAAGTTTTTATTAACGTTTTCTGATATATTATAATAGTTTTTACGACAAATGCATCATAACAAGTTCAAAGTTATCAAAAAAAATTTGATTCTGTATCTACCCCAATTTTCAAAAAGTTAATCACTTTACTCCTTGAACGTTACATGTCAACTTGTGGTTAATTTAACTTTTCAAAAATGTCATTTTTTCTGATTTTCCCTCTCTTAAATCAGATTCTGACACATAGCGTTTAGGATGAAAGTAGTGCAATTTTTTAAAGATAAGATAGCTACGGTGTCATTTTGAAAATTCAGGGGGATAACGGATTTTTTGAGACAACTTAGGTACTTCCAACATATTAAGCCTAGTTTTTATATATATTTATTTACAACGTGCACTATATATCAAATATGTGATAACAGAAAAACTATCAGCAGAACTAAACAAAAACATTTGATATAATTCAGGCTTAAACTGGCACGAAGATCATAATTTACAATCAAATAGATTTTTTAATTAGGATCGGGTAATAGTTAGTAGGTTTGATGCTCTTGACATTTTTAAAATTCATATATATGAAGAAAATTGCACTAGTTATGTTATACAAAGTTTACGACTATAAAGTGTGAAAAAAAATATATGAAAGCTGATTAAGTTTAATCTATATTTTTCTTTTTTAATCAATCGATTTCATAACATGATATCATAATCATTTGGATATAAGAAATTCCGAGTCTGAATCATGTTATTTACATTTACTTTTAAATTTCGATTAATGATAAATTGGACATATTTATAACCTGCTTTAAAACAAAGGGCATTCATATACCTTGGAATGTCATGAATAATATATATGAACTGCAATTAGAATTTTATTACTAGCTTAAGCCAATTATATTGTGTTTATTATGATTTTTTATTAGTATTTTAACTTTATCTGTAGTATCATGTTTCCTTACTTTTCTTGTAGCTTCTGCTGCAATTTCATGAGCACTGTTTACTTGAATCTCAAATCTGCATTGTATAAACGTACACCTTGGCCACCGAGAGTGAATTTAACCAGTGAACTCAAGGATATATTACAATTTTGATAGTTGGACAATCATTGACATAAATGACTCATATTGGTAAGATTCGTATCTTTTTTTTTTTTGGATATCTTTAATTAGTCAGTTTGAGCAACAACAGTCTGCATTGGTAATGAATTGAAAAAAGCAATACAAAAAACGCTCAAATTTGTCGCATGTGTAAAATTATTTCTTGGGGAAGCATATATAATAATCAACGTAATATTGATAATAAGAACGATGCAGAGTTGATGGTGCATACGTTTATTTATATATATTTTTTAGGGTAGTGTATAAAGTGTTTTAACTTAACTAACAAAATATGGGTTTCCTGAATTTTCACAACTATCCAGTAACTATTTATACTTTGAAAAAGTAAATCTCATATTTATCCAAATTAAAATAAAATTCAAAAATAAAAATAACTTATTTCCTTATTCGCCATTTCCACCATTCCTGCATATTTCTCTATATCCCTAAGCATGCATAATCTGATTCCAAATTAAGCCCTACATCCAACAAACAAATAATCTGAATCAATTAGGTACGATCATGAATCATTGATACTAACTCCATCAAAAAAACTCAACCAAACCAACTTCTCTACATTAAAAACCATCGCCGGTAATGTTTCGATTAGCAAATCTGCATATTTATATTTGTCTATTTCAAAAAAAAATCTGCATATTTGTTCTCTCTTCCCCCGTTTGAAGATTGTCGTTTCCAGTTTCCAGATCACCTTTTTCCATTCCGTGTTCACGGTCATCGTTGTTCTTTTTATTTCTCTATTTCTCCACTATGATTCTGGTTCAACTTCGTTTGTTGCCGGGAAGCAGTTTTGGCCCTCCAATCTTTACGATATATAAATCATGGTGGAGTATAGCAAAATAATCGAAATTAAACTTTGAATTGATTTGAAATTTTAGAAGAAAACTTATCAAAACTCAAGTTGAAAATGGATCGGATATTTTGAAATTGGGTATTCTTTTATAAGAGAAATTGGGTATGTTTAAGTAGGATGAATAAGAAATAATTGATGATGGTTGCTGCAATTTCCATTTTGATGAAGTAAGAAGAAATAGAAAGAGGTGTAAGATGAATTTTAATTAGAATTAAAAAGCATGCTTTCTCATGTCCGGTCATGGCAAGAAAGAGCAAGGACATGTAGAGAAAATGGAAAGGAAAAAGTTTTTGGTGAAGAGCTTAAACAAGGAGGATGGAGGAGCCGAAGCTAGTACAAGGAGGATGGAAGAGTCGAAGGTAGACGGAGTACAATGGCGCCGTTCCGGCAAGGTTGGGTGATGAAGAAAAGAAATTAATATCACTCTTTTACCTTTTTTTTTTTTTTTATAAGAACACTCTTTTACTTTTTCAATTCATACAATGTAAATTTTCAAATAGGATAGAGGGAGCTATGAAATATACTTTTTCAAAGTTTAATTAATCATGATTTAGAGAGACATCATGAAACAAATTGTAGCACTTAATTTATAATACATTACACCTATTCTTTTCTAAATACACATACAATTAAAATCAATTTTTCTGTAGGCTTAATTTGGATTTACACCAAATGTTGTTTTGGTCAATATTTTTCTCTCCTTTTGTTAAAAATAATGAGTACAACAATGAACAATCGGTGGCTTAACAGCACAGATGTCACTTGAAAGGTAACAAATTCAATTGAGTAATCATACAGAGATTTACTGATTCGCATTTATAAGGATGATATTGTGATAATAAATCAAACATTTTGTTTTTTAGCCTTTTGTCTCAGAATATCCGTAGGATTCACCCCTAGCATACCCATATAGGTGCTTTGATCAAATTTACAAATTGAATATATTAAGGATTGAGGACTTATTACTTATTAGCAAGTCATGTTATAATAATATAACAAGTTAATTAGTCGATTTACTATTATAATTAGTGTTATCAATTAATATTAAGTTGTTTGAATGGTTTTATCCTTCCATATATGCATGAGTTTCAAAGATATACATGCAGATAACATCCAAGGATATAGTAAAGCACGTGCTACCGATCCACCTACAAGACCTAGGAAACTGACTTAGTAACTTGGACGAGAACGAGCCTCTGAGCAGATGATGTTCCGGATCCTTACGGTCATAGCGAGGTGCTGGCCTCGTGAGATAGGGGTGGAGTTCTTTTTTCTTTTATGAGAGAACGAGAAGGAAAGTATGTCACGAAGTCGCCACCCGGATCAACTCATCTAGGAAATTTTGGCATAGCCTAAACCGCATCATAGTACAGAGATTCGGGTCCGGATGAGTTACCTAATTCATCGTTATTTGGATTAAATTACAAACACGTGACCACCTTTATAACACATTTCGATTAATACTAGTGGTTTTCAATTTATATTTAGTAATTTGTAACTTTCACAAGAGGAAAGCGATAAATAAATAAAGTGTGATAAATAAACACATAGGAAAATTAAAAGTACCAAACCTAAGAGGTTAATACATATGGGAAATATGATAAAAAAAATTGCCTAAAATACAAATGATCTACAAATACATTGATTTTTACGATTGTGATACCCGAAGGAAAAAAACCTAATATACATCTATCATAAATCTACATCCATCCACAAAGGTTAGCACGAGTATATATCACGCCACAATCATGAGTTGGTAGATAAAACAAGACTCAATTAGATGACATAAGTTAGATAAGGTTATAATTTAAAACGTTGCTATTTGAATGGTTTGAGAAGAGGAAACACAAGTTTCCAATGCACTTTTCTTATAAAAAGATTCATTTTAGATTCTAGATTTTGCTCATTTAATTAAATGAAAGATGTCACATGGTATAAACTGAGGTCTAATATCGGGACATATTCATTCCCGTTGTTGGGGGACATAAAACAACTTAGAGAACATAAAACTATGCCAAAAACGATAAATGGGGTGTTCTGTCCAGGAAAGCAAGCCGGCGGTGGCTTGGAGAGAGCGAAAATGGCCTGACTTGCTGGGGACGGTGTCAGTAGACGATGATTTCAGATGGCTGGTATCATGGGTTTTTATGTGGGGAGCCACTCCGTATTTCGGATGCTCTATGTATCGCTCATGCTTGGCATAATGGAGATATTTTCAAAGTAATAAGGATTATGGGACCCGTAAGGATAAAATCCTCTCAAAAGAGTTGTATTTATTAAAATTTATTACAGCACAAAAGCCTCGTTTCAAAAGAATATGAG
Source organism: Euphorbia corollata (assembly GCA_948277035.1). Lineage (NCBI taxonomy): Eukaryota > Viridiplantae > Streptophyta > Magnoliopsida > Malpighiales > Euphorbiaceae > Euphorbia > Euphorbia corollata. The sequence continues at coordinate 23,278 of CAOJBI013379645.1, forward strand.
TCGCCACCATGATCAGCTTAACCAGGAATTGTAGTATAACTGATCCAGATAAGATTTTTAAACCTTTAATGCAGAGATTCTGAGTCCAGACGAAATACTTATTAATTCTTTATATGAAGGAAATTACATTTTAAAATATCTCAAAAACCCCTAATTTCATTTTGGAAACTGATTTATTGAACAAATATTAAGAATAATAAAAATTAAATAATATCACGTAAAAGCCTAACTTAGTTTTCTTGTACGCGGTTACAGTATTATCTTCTCTATACTAAAAATAACATTTTAGTAACATATAACGGTAAGTAATTACTGATAAATAAAACAAGAAAATAAATAATAGTATAAAATAATATAAATGTAAAAAATTGGGAATAAAATTCCAATTATCCTAGTTACCTTTCGAATGACTAAAAGGTCGGTAAATGCTAGAATCAAAGTATTTGAATTGGTATTTGATCAAAACCTCGAGAACACTAAGACTATAAGGCTTTGAAGCTAGCGGTATTTTGGCAGAACCTCGAGAACACTATGACTATGAGGTTTCAAAGTTAGTGGTACTTGGATAGAACCTCGAGAACACTGTGACTATAAGGGTTCGGAGCTAATAATATTTGGGTAGAACCTCAAGAACACTGTGACAATAAGGGTTTGGAGCTAATGATATTTGGGTAGAACCTCGAGAACACTATGACTATAGGGCATAGAAGCTAATAGTATTTGGGTAAAACATCGAGAACGCTATGACTATGGGGCTTAGAAGCTAATAGTATTTGGGTAGAACCTAGAGAACACTATGATTATAGAGTTTTGAAGCTAACAAGATTTGGGCAAATTTTTTACTATAACCTAGGCCATTATAGGCGAAAGGGGCAAACTTATACCTAGTATGGCTAAGATTTCAAAAAGGGATTAGGAGAAATTTGAAAGGGATTTGGAGAAGATTTTAGTGGGAGTCCAAAATTTTCAAGAAAGGAATTGAATAATTATTAATTTGTATTTGAAATTGTTGAAATCGTCGGCTTTATATAGGAATTTCAAAACCAGTCAATCGACTCAATAATGAGTCGGTCGACTGATGTTGTAGGTTGGTTGAGTTGATCAACTGGTATTTTGAGACAGTAGTCGAACGATTGATGTTTAAGCGGTTAAGGTTTATCGATCCTTTTGTAGTTGATCAAATGGTTTCGGTTCGAGTCAATCAACTCATGTTGACACGATTAGGGTTTTTGGATCCTTCTATAGTCAGTTCATTCATGTTGAGGCGGTTAGGGGTTCTGGAACCTTCTATAGTTGATCGAATAGCTTTGGCACAAGATTATCGACTACCGTAAGACAACTAAATAGACTTCTTTTAACTCAACGATCAAAAAAAATATTTGAATGTAAGAAACATTCTGGAAAATTTTTGCAATGATCCGACTTTTAAATCTCTAGATATATTTGTTGGAATCCGGCTAGACAAAATGAACAAAAGCACAAAAAACATGCGATCAATACCTTTGTTCAAGACAAAACTCAGGGTAGTTTATTGTTCATTTGAGGGCTTCTTTTTAGGCATATTTGGAAGTTGTTTAAAGGGTTTTCACTAGAGAAAACATTCGGTTCATAGAACCTTGGATATTTGGACATCGTTATATTATTTCCTCATTGGGCAGGCACCGATGAAAAGTTGGAAGTAGTCTGCCTTCTTTATTTTCGAAAGAGAAAACTTAAGAAAAAAAGAATTAGCTCATTAGCGGCCTCGACAGCACCAAAGGCATCGACCTAATTAGGCGGGCACCCGACTAATCTATTTAGTTATAAAACAGACTCGAAAATGCTAAAAATACAAGCAAAACACGCAAAGAGTCTCAAAAACTCAAAAGCTTACCTCTACAACATGTATCCACTAGTTTGGGAGTCAGAGACAAATTTGAGAAGCCCTTTCATACCTTTTTGGTTGTTTTGTATTTTTTTTAAAAGGCTTTTCAAGTTATTTGAACTCTGAAGTTCAGGTTTTAAGAGTTTTAGATCCCTTAACTAACCCACAAAGAAGTATTAGGATTAGAAAAACCAAGGGAAATGATGTAAATGGCACTTTCATAACCTTTTCCAAGCTTTTCCTATGAAGAAGATGAAGTTCTCTCACTAGAAAACTCTCCCACCCTCCTCCTTTAAAAAAAATATGACTTCCCCCTTTTAAAAAGTTGTCATATTCTTCCTTAAACCCTAGTTTTTTTGTGCCTTTTATACTCTGAAATTCAGTTAAAAAATGAGAGGACAAAATGGTACAAAAAGGGAGAATGAGACAAAATTTATTGAGGAACGAATTTTCTCGTTGCGTACCTTATTTGATTCAAGCACCGACGCCAGCCTTCTAGCCGAGGACGACCTGCTTACTTAAGCCGCCGCCAATCTAACCTTGGGGGTGGCTTGCTTAGTAGGCCACTGCCAGACATGCTTTGCCGGTGGCCTTTTGTTAGGCCACTAACAAGCCTAAGAAGGTGAACAAGGGCTTTTAGATGGATTTTTTTTTCCTTATTTTCTCTATGGAAATGGTTGGGGCAGTCGGAAGAACTTCTCTTGACGTCGCCTAATCCCTTTATGAATCCACAAGGTCCACAGAGCAAGTAAAATATAAGTTTTAATCATTGTTTTGTGAGAATGACCGAAATTCCGTGCTCATAGAGCTACGTCATGGAGCAGACCGACATCACGTACAGTACTAGCATTAATGGTGATTCAACCCCGTGACGACAACGTTAATTGCGCATATGGCTTCGACGCCTGCCACGAAAGGCCAGGTAGCTAGGTCATCATTACTCCAAAAACTCTATATAAGTCCTCATTTCTCACGTCTCAGGTACACATTAATATCCAATTTAATACTTTCAACTACCCACTTCCTATGAATGACTTAATCATTGGAGCACTAACGTCGGACCCTCGACTAAGCCTTGTTTTGTAGAAAACCGTAGTTAGTTCATCCAACTCTTGAAGGACGGAGTTAGAACCATACCCTATTTGAAATTCACATACCATCAATATCTAAACAGTCTATACGTTATAGATACAATAATTAGATCATTAATTTTTATTTTTATTTCATTTTTAAACTCTTGTTACTAAATTTGTGTGGGTTATATGGTTGAGATGTCCGGTTGCTTCGGATGTAGAGACTAAGCCATTAAATGATGATTAAGACATTTAAAGATGCGGACAAATAGCTATATCTGTTTATGAATTATGAGTTAGATGTTTCGAGCTAAACTTATTGAGTTTAGCAACAAGTTTGTATTCAATTTTCAATTTATAAATCGTTCAGATAAGTTCAATTCGGTAACATTCATTTTTTATGTTTATAAATTTGTATTCAAATTATTAGTTAAGTTTAGTTTAGTAAACATAATAAGTGAAGAATATATCCCAATTTTCTTTGTTCAAAACTCAACCTCTTTCTTGCATAAAATTTATTATAAGTTCGAGTTCAAGTCAGGAAAAATTGAAAAACATGTTTTTTTAATCATTTTTTTTAATCATTTTTTTTTAATTTGTCTCATTTTGACTTACATTAAACGGAAAGAAAAACTTATAACCCGTCCCGAATATAAATCCAACGTGGGAACTTTAGAGAACAAAACCTCAAAACAAAAAATATGAAAAAAAGAGATGCATTGCTAGGTTTGATAATTAACTGTAAATTTTGATTATACTTGGTCAGAACTTGTCGTTTATGTTTAGGAAATGTGGTCTGTATTGTTAATTAACTAAAGCCATATAAATATATACATCAGCCAGCAGAACGTACAAAATTCCAGCAATTAGTGGGGGGCCTTTGAGAAAGTAATTAATGTTACAATGTAGCATATATACGCCCAGGCTGGCATTTGAGTATATAACGAATTTAAACAAATGTAATTCAAATACTAAAATCTACTTTCATTTTACAGGGAAATTACACAGAGGATCGTAATTTATAAACTCCACGTACAAAATATATCATGTAAACTATTTTGAGTTTCATCAATATATAATTATATAATGGAATTTGCGTGGACTGTGTATAAATAAATTTTCTAGTTTTCACCATGATTAAATTATAATCAATGGGTGATTGACTCAATTTAGCTTTGAATCGGAAACTACTTATGTAGTAAATTAACGTATATGTGCATATTGGTAATGCTTTTGCGATATAAATAGAATAATTAGTGGCTCAGATCAAACAAAACCAATGGAGACTTTTCATTCAAATGGGTGGAACATATATTCTTAGCCGTCACTCCATATTCCTCCAATTACAAACGGCCGATCCTTTTCTAAATATGACACTGATATTGCCACCTATCATTTGTAGATTAGTTGCAAATTAACTCATTTAATAATCTCCATTAATGTCACCTCTAATATACGAGTCCTACTTTAAAGTTTATGCGTAATAGTTTTATTTATGACAATATCATATTATGATGCATGAAACTCAATCTTTTTTAAAAGGCCAAATACATCAAAACACCCTTCAACTTGGTTTCATCCGCCCATTGTCACCCTCAACTTTCAAAAGGTCCGGATACCCCCATCAACTTGGCAAAAGTGACCCGATCTGCCCCCTCAACGCCACGTGTCAAAATATGATTCGTTTGACTTTTCAAAGATGTCATTTTCTGATTTTTTTGTCTCCAATCAAAAGTTGACACGTGGCATTGAGGGGGCAAACTGGTGCATTTTTAACAAGTTGAGGGGGGTATCCGGACCTTTTGAAAGTTGAGGGTGATAATGGGCGGATGGAGCCAAGTTGAGGGGTGTTTTGATGTATTTGGCCTTATTTCAATTGTTACTATATGTATTCCTACATGATATATTATTCTTTTTAAGAAAATATATGCATTGATACTTGGCATGTTATGAATCAATATTGATCAAGAAAAAAGGCATGGGAAGAATTGGATAGTTCAAATGCATCCTACGTCTCAACTTATAAAAAGGTAATATAGCCTAACTAAACAAAAGTGAACTACTTAGACCCCTCAGCATCACGTATCAAAATTTGATTGGTTTGACTTTTCAAAGTCACCATTTTCTGATTTTTTAATTTTCAAACAAATATTAACATGTGACATCCAGTGAGCAAACTGATGCATTTTTACCAAGTTCAGGGGTTGATTAGATGTTTTGAAAATTAAGGATGGATCCGGCTTTTGTCATCAAGTTAACGGGGTGTTGATGTATTTGGGCTATCACATGCTTAAGTATGTTTATTTGGTGGTGCTTTCTATTTAAAGAAATCAATTGCCACAAATTTTTTTACAGTAACATTAACTATTTGTGTTATATTTATATCACACATAGCTTGAAAACTTAAATTCGCACAGGCATACACTCCTTTATGACTCGTTCGTTTCATTCTATAACACATTGAGGTGGTTACCAAATGTGTATTTCAAAGTTTTTGTATATGAACAAAATAATTATCGATGATGAAAATATGATGTTTCTATTTAAGTGTACCTTTTTATGTTTTTCATAATTATAATCTAAAATGCTGCATTTTTAGGAGGGTGGAATGAAGAAAATTGTCACATATCAATTTTTTTGAATAGAATACTAAAATAGGAGCATCGGATTATTTCTTTGTTCTCTCTTCTATCTGAATATCGTATCTGCAAACTTGGTTACTATTTGAGAGAAAAAAAAAAATACTAGAAGATCACATAGACATGAAGTGAAAGAAGTGAAGAAGAGGAAACAAAGAAATAATTAGGATAGGCGCTTGGTAGTTGAAAATGATAACCAAAAATAGGTAATGAAAACCACCAACTCATACAAATTGTTTGCTTTGATTTGATTTATTACTCATCAAACCAATGGGTCAAATAAACTAGTCTATTCCAAATGCTTCCTATTGGTGGCTTCCACAATTTCACAAGAAGATAAATTTATCATCTAATTTCTCTCAAATATATATTAGAAAGAAATAAACTAATTAAAAAAAAAAGTGCATGCCTAGCTCATAAGCTCTATCTCAAGCATTACAAATCATGGTCA
>CAOJBI013383590.1:0-10797 GCA_948277035.1 Euphorbia corollata
TAAAGAATGCATTTTTACATAAATTATTGTAAAATGAAGGGAAAACTTCAAAAACATGATATGTGGTTTCAATTATTATCAAAACGAGGACTTTCATAATTTGAAGGACTTATTATCACCTATTATCCACAGAAAACTCAATCAATTACAAGCAAGTCCTCGTTTTGATAATAAGTGAAACCACAGATCATTTTTGAAATTTACCCTATTTTTGGAGCTTACCTAGGGTTGAAACTTGAACTTCTTGTTTCTCCTAAAAAGTGAGTTAGTGGCTTAACAATGCTATATCAAACCAATGAGCCCATAAAGCCCATAGTCGTGTGCATAAACCAGCCCACAGTCCAAACTCAACAGTGGAGCTGAAATCCAAATTTCCCCAAAATAAACCCTCATCTCCGGCTACTCCTGCACAGGAGGATTTTTTTTTTCTGCAATTGCTATCTGTTAATGGCAATCATACAACAATAGCACTTCATAAATATTTTCAATTCGTTCCCGACTGCGAAACATTTTTTGGAAAAGTGTTGTGATTTAGCTGAAATGAACTCATTGGTAGTCAAACTCTCCTTTTTTGCTCCTAAATTATCCTCTTCAAATTCTTCGATTCTTCTACCTTGCCGCCCTTCAGCAAGTTTCCCTAGAAAAACAAAGGATGTTTTAAGGGCTCGAAGGTTAGGCTTGAGAGTTAACGCTTATGATTCTTCAAAGCATGAGTCCGCGAGTAATTCCGGTGATTCCAAGCCTCCCAACGGCACTCTGGTATATTTTACATTTAATTTAACTGTTCATTTGATTGTTTAGTTCATGTTAATAATTTCATATAAATAGATTGAACATGCAATGCTGATCATCACGTACAGTATATGGAATTCATTATTGCTAAATTGCTTTTTATATTCACCAGCTGTTCGAATTGCTTTTTCTGGTGTAAATTTTGATTTGTGTTGATCAAATTAGGCTTTTTGTATTTGCATTTTGAAGTTTCTCTTTTTTATGCTGGTAGTCAAAGACAAGAAGAGATATTCTATTGGACTACGTGAAGAATGTTCAGCCAGAGTTTATGGAGCTATTTGTAAAAAGAGCACCTCAACAGGTTTTCTAAAACTTCATATTTCCTGCAATCAGTTTATTTTTTCTCCGACTTCTATCTCTAGTTTTTACTGGAGGTAGGAAGCTGATTTCCCCTACTACTCTATTGTTCTTGCTTGCTGGAAGTCCAGATATGAGACGTCTATTTTCATTATCACTTGTTTAGGTAGTAGATGCAATGCGACAAACAGTGACAAATATGATTGGGACATTGCCCCCACAGTTTTTTGCTGTAACTGTCTCAACTGTAAGTTTGTTGAATTTCGTTTCTTGCACTGGTGGGATAAAAGGTCTTATTTTTTGTTCCATTATCTAAACTTGACTTCACAAATGTCTTAGGTAGCAGAAAATCTTGCGCAACTTATGTACAGCATTATGATGACTGGTTATATGTTTAAGAATGCTCAGTACCGCCTGGAATTGCAACAGAGTTTAGAACAAGTTGCTCTGCCTGATACACAAGAAAAGAAGGTACTACTTTTTATTGTTCATTGTATTTCTTGAAATTTTCGTTCCTTAAGTTGTTGTATAGTTGACAACCTCATCATCATCATCATCTAATTTGTTCCTAAAATTTTTGGGAGGGGTAGTTTTCTTGTTTTATCCTTTGTTTGTCTAGCATTTTGTTTTTAATAATTCTGTCTTACTTGAGATACGATCCTTAACTTATTTCTTTTTGCACCACTCCTGTATTTATTTATTTGCATTGTGTAATTACATGCTATGAATGTCACAGGATGTGCCAGATTATGCACCTGGGACACAAAAGAATGTGTCTGGTGAAGTTATCCGGTGGAATAACGTTTCTGGCCCTGAGAAAATAGATGCTAAAAAATACATAGAGTTGCTTGAAGCAGAGATTGAGGAACTCAACAGTCAAGTCAGTCGAAAATCTGCTAATGGACAGAATGAATTGTTGGAATATCTTAAGAATCTTGAGCCCCAAAATCTGAAGGTAAAGATGATTGTAAGTTATTAAATTTTACAAGGACAGACTGCCAGCCTGCCACTTGAAATTAGCTCTAGCTTACTGTGTTTATTTTCCCCAAGTTGAATGATGAACACTTGTCTATATTTGCTGAATTTATTAATATGCATTGCGTTTTTTATAATGCTATAGGACTTGACGAGCAGTGCTGGAGAAGATGTTGTGCTAGCAATGAATACTTTTATCAAGAGACTTTTGGCTGTTGCGGATGCCGAACAAATGAAGGTTTTTGTCTTCATACCGAACCAAATTGGTCTTTATTTCCTATTTACTGTTGACTGCAGAGAAATTTGTAAGAGTAAGACACACTATAGTTGATAAGTGATAACTTAATTTGACAAGTTCTGCATACACACAAGAATGCGAAGACATGTATAATATAGTCACATCAGTGACTTTTTGCATATGCTTTTGCTTAGTATAGTGTTGTATTCAATTATGGAATTTTTGTTCTTAAGAGGATGATATAATTTAATTTCAGAAGAAGATTAACATTTTGTTCTACAGTTGAAAAATATGAAGTGATATACAAGTACAACCATAGTTCTTTCATTCAACTTTAAACCATGGTTGAAGATGATTTTTCTAATTAGATAATGTTAAACTTTGGTGTAATACAATTAGCATTCTTAATTTGTGAAACTTTTCTTGGCCACAGACAAGTATTACAGAGACAAGTGCGCCTGAACTTGCCAAGCTTCTCTACTGGCTGATGGTGGTTGGTTACAGCCTTCGTAACATTGAAGTTCGTTTTGATATGGAAAGAGTGCTTGGGAATAATCCAAAGCTCGCTGAATTACCTCCTGGAGAAAACATTTAAGAATTCATGAAATGCCGTCAATATATGCTAAAAAGAAGACCATAGGGTTTAGCACAACTATTTGGTGCTGGATTCAGCTGATGCTGTTCTAAAGTCTCATTGCAGGAATGAACAACAGAACAAGCAGAAACACCATGCTTTGCTTCTCTTCCTCAAGTATCGCCACTACAAAGTTGTTGGTAAAAATTAGAAAAGCAGATTTTATAATTTATCTGAATGTACACAATCTCGAATTATTTCAAATCTTTACTCAAGCTGTACTTATAAATCTCTTACTACTTGTTTGAAACTTGTGTTAGAACTATATTATGTTTTTTAACCTACAGAATGTTGATTATTTGTCATCTTCTCGATCATTATGAGTCCCCTAACTCATACATAGATCACGATTGACTCCGTTCATGAGATGAAAATAAGTAAAATTTGAAGGGCTTATAAATGCTTTTGTTTACTTCTTATTGCTTGTATCCCAATTGAATGATTCACAGCAGTCTTTGATAAACAAAGCATCTTTTATATGAGAACTTGCATACGCAAAAAACATTTTCATACTAATAATATATTAGGCAATTATATTCTCTGTATATTATTTTAATGGCTGGATCCTAGTCATTAACTAAAACGTGTAATGAACTAGGTATTGTTTTTATCTTATCTCTTAGTTATCAACGTGGTGCAACAATGTGATTCGTTTTCAAGTTTTAAATAGCAGCAATCAGCAGCTGGCCTGAAAAAATAAGGACAGTACAGGTAAAACAATTTGTGCTAAAGATCAATCACGATATGGAGATTGAAATCATTTCCAAGCAAAGTATCAAACCATCTTCCCCAACCCCAATTCACTTGAGAACATACAAGCTTTCCCTTCTGGATCAGCTAATGCCTAGTGCACATATTCCAATGATCTTTTTTTACAGGCGAATCAATCCTCTTGAAATCCCTGCAAGATTACAAATGCTGAGGCAGGCTTTATCAGAAGCCTTAACTTCCTTTTACCCTTTTGCAGGAAAGGTCAAGGATGATCTTTACATTGAATGCAATGACGATGGAGTTTGTTACGTTGAAGCTAAGGTCAGTTGCTGTCTCTCAGACATCCTGAAACAGCCTGACAAGGAAATGTTTTTTAAGTTACTTCCGGGAAATTTTGGCTGCCTGGAACAGCCAGGAGCACCTGTGGCAATGATTCAGGTAAACGTATTTTATTGTGGCGGAATTTCTATAGGGACTAGAACTTCACACAAGATCATCGATGGACCAACATCAACTGCGTTTCTTAAGGAATGGGCAGCTAGAGCTCGTGGGTCAGATGTGAAATTCGAACCCAGTTTCAAAGCATCGTCTTTATTTCCACAGAGTGATTCTCTGCCTAAAGACGCATCTTTGGCTATATGGCCCTCGTTGATCAAATTTGGCAAAGCGTCTACAAAAAGATTTGTTTTTTATGATTCGGCCATAGCCAAACTCAAGTCGGCAGCTGCTTCATCGTTCGTACTTCACCCAACTCGCGTAGAGGCAGTTTCAGCCTTCATATGGCATTGCACAATGCTTGCTTCTAAAGCAAAAAACGGTTACCAGAAACCATCTATTTTGTCTCTCATTGTGAACTTAAGGGGAAAAATGTCAACCCATTTGCCTAAAAATTCAGTAGGCAATCTTCTCTGGATGGCAAATGCAGAATCCAAAGCAAATTCAGGAAGAGAACTGAATCTCCTAGTGGGTCTTGTGAGGGAATCTATTCAGAAAATCAATTGTGAGTATGTCCAAAACATGTGTGGGAAAGAAGGGTTCTTTAAGGTATGTGAAAGTCTTCAAGAATTTGGTGATAAATTTTCAAACCCGGGGGCAGATTACTTGACATTTAGCAGTTTGTGCAAGTTAGGGATTTACGAAACCGATTTTGGATGGGGAAAACCTATTTGGGTGAGTCCTGGCGGGATTAGCGGACCTATATTTCAAAATATGCTGTTCTTTAATGACACAAGTAGTGGTGATGGAATTGAAGCATGGTTAACCTTGGATGAACAAGATATGGACATTTTGGTAAATGAGACTCAGATCCTTTCATTCGCTACTTTGGAACCAAGCCCCATTTAATTGTGTAACTAATTATTCGGTATGAAAAATCTGTCCTTGTTTATTTTTTCTGATAAGTGCGTATTTTGATTTGTTTTGGTTTTTAATCCAAGCTCAATAGAAACTTTAAGGATGAAATTGAAGCATGATTAATGTGGTCATTTTGTAAAGTGGGACTTCCAAAATAATTTACTTTTTCTTCACAAGTACGAACAAATTACGTTACAGACTCGATGGTATAAAATATCGATTTACTCATCTCAAATCTAATACCATCATCCTATATTTTTATTAAAAAAAAATAACTACAGAAATCAACTGACCTTCCAGGTTACAAAAATTGCAGCAGCAGCCGTAGACCAAATAGCCTATGGCAATTTGCAACTACTAAATACATTAAAGATTGCCTTGCATAAACAAATATGCAACATGACAGGACCTGTTCTCCTCTCAAATCCTCATGCTCTTTACCAGCAAGTGAAAAACATAAATGACCTGTTTTTTCCCTTGCAAAACAACAATCAACCACACAAAAACCGAAACTTTATTCGGCAATCTGAACCAGAGCTTCATTCCCACAAATCACCACCAGGGAAGAATCAATAAAAGCATCCCCTATGCTGACCAGTTGGTCATGCATCATGAATTGGGAACCGATGTTCTGGCCACTTGGGATATGCACGTTTGTACAGGCTCATGCAAAGGGTATCATTCTGCTGAAGAATCCCATTCAACGTGCACTTCATTGCCCCTGATTATGAAGCATAAAAGTTTCTATAATTAACATCTAAAACCAAAGAGTTGAGCTGAAAAAATTGGCAGCCTATAAATGAACGTTAAAAGGATTGAATGCCATACCATGTGTTCCAAGAGGCTCCTTGATACGACCACGGCGACCATGTTTGGTCCACACTTCTACAGGCTGCAAGAAGGAATGACATTAGTAATTTTATAACAAATTTGAGTTAAATGTGTCTAAGGTTGACAGATGTAGCTGCTCTTCCTATCATGGAGATTGTCTTACCTTGAACCATCTCACATCCTCTGGATTGTGGAACATATATCGGACTGAGGCTTTGAGTTTTGACACTCGTTGAGGGTAACTGCATCAGGACATTCAAATCATTGAACTTAAAATAGTATGAAAGATATTCAGAAAGCATCCTGATGTAAATAGAAAATCATCTAGACAGGACAAACCAAGCTGCTCATAAATCAAGAAAATAAAATGTCAACTATCAAGCTTAGGATCTAATTTCAAGAAAAACTCTTGTGGTTGTATTATTCTTCTAAATATAAATAAACAAAGAAAGATCATGAAAAAGAACATCAAATACTAGTCAACTATCAAGCTTAGTATCTAATTTCAAGAAAAACTCTTGTGGTTGTATTATTCTTCTAAATATAAATAAACAAAGAAAGATTATAAAAAAGAACATCAAATACTAGTCACACCTTAGGTTGTTTGACTATCAAATTGTATATGTGTTCGAAAATAATACTACAGAAATTGAGTACTGATTTAATTATATTTCATACAAAATGGAAGGCATTAGTAGCCTATATTTTTGTTAAGCAGGCAACTAATTCATGCAACTCATATGATATGATCTATAGCGAGAATCTAGCTCTAAATAGAGTATTACACAAGAGGTGGCGAACATTCCAGATCTATCAAATGCACATCCTAAACTGGTAAAAGACCGTATCTACAGGAGGAAGCAATGAAGGTATATCCAGATGAATCATTAGCATATTTGCCAAGGACTCTTACCCAGTTAATATAATCTTCTTCAGTATTATCCTGTCAGGGTCGATGCACTTCAATGAACCAACAGCAGCAACACTGTGGGTATCACCTCCCTCAGCACACTTCAATACTACCAAAGGAAGGGGAGGAAAAGAAATTGGTGCATAAATCGACACCATAGCAAATCGCCCAGCATGAAGGAACCTCTCCATCTTGTGCTTGTCATTGTTGAAGTTGTCAGTGGAAAATATCAGCCTGCAATGCAGGGAACGATAATACCAAATATCTCACATATGTCAATTTATTATAGGATATGTATGCTGTCATTACCTGGCAACAAATTGGCGAAAACCAACATGAAATACTAGTTCTTCTTTGGCTTTGATAGGAGCATCGTATGCTTCATTTTTCTTAATGCTGGACAAGATTTCGAAGGCCCATATGATGAAAAGAAAAGGGATAAAGCAAATTTAGGATAAATAAAAAAGGACAGTACAACAAATTTTAGGAGGTACCTAAAATGAAGAACAGACATCTTTGACTCATGTTGCAGAAGGCCACATGAAATAATGGGTGCTGAATTTGCAAGTACACATAATTTGGAAGCAACAACAGTAGGTACATCCTTGATGTGAAGTCTTATATATTGCCCTACTGTTACACAGTCATCCCTGTTGCCCAAGTCCAATTCTAAGGCCTTTGCAAATACATGTTTTTGAGTTTTTGCGAAATTATTGAAGGCAAATATCCTGGCATATTCTTGAGGCAGTGATTCCTGAGATTGAAACCAATAAGATAACATTTCTTTAAACTCTTACACAATTATGCTACCATAAAGTTAAAAGTGTGTTACTTTCGGGTCCCATGAAGAGGTCCTGAAGGATTTGAGACCTCTATACTTGGCAAAACGCTTTCTAGCAGGGATGTCTAATGGAGTTTCTACTTCATCTGGGAACTCTATGAAAAAGAAATAGAAGTAAAACAGCAAAAGTTAGTCACCAAACAAACATAAAAAAAAGAACAAGACAGAGAAACCAAGTATGACTAGAAAAAAGACACCTTCATCTTCAGCATGTGCTTCTTTAATTTTTCTAATCTCGTCCTCCAGTTGCTCCCTTGTTAAGATTTCGCCTTCCTGCACGAAAAATGTCAGTTATAACTGAACAAAGCACTCAAAACCTGACACAATACAAATCTCACCATCATTACTGAATCATTTTCAGTTTCGCCATCAGAGTTTCGAAGATCCAGGGAAGCTTCATCATCAATTTCAGAGACATTGGTACCATTCAGCACTGGGTTATAACTTTCGTTTTCATCCAGAACCATACCATCTTCATCACTTTCACCACTTGAGTCCTCATCTGAATTATCAACAATCCAAGCAGCCTGCAAGAATTCAAGTAGGAGCAATTAATTGTTTCAGATGAGGACATGGTTGGCTCTGTGATATTATCCTTATTGACATGGTGTAATGTCAATAAGGATAATATCACAGAGCCAAAAGAAAAATAAAGAAACTGGGGATATGTATAAGCACTTACTTGGTAATCAGAAGTACCTCGGGGAACAATTCTCTTTTTGAGTGTCTTTTCTTTCTGGTTCCTGTCAGCTTCAGCCATCTCAGCCTCAGTTGGCCATGTCTAGAAGGAACAAAGATGTCATAAATAGCAACTCTTCTAAAATACAGTCAGAATGGTAGTGACAATAGCAACAATCAGATCGGAACTTCAGTTGACCTACTTCATATAAGAGAAGGAGAAATCAGTGTGGTAAAGTGACGAAACAGATTATTGCCCATAAATTAAATGTCAATGCAGATTTCATACATGCAGAAATTGAGTTATTCTGCTGCAGTTTTGTTTCTGTATATAATATATCCACTCACACGCCAATAGTTCTTTTTATCATAAGCATAGCTCTACGAATGGAATTTTTTTTAATACAAAATGTAGATATCCAGCTATATCCAGACAAGATGAAGCTTGAAAGAGCAATTATAACACTGTAATTGATGTGGAATTAAACACAAACTAAAACATAGCATGACAACACAGCACCAGAAAACCAAAACATATGTTAACCCGAACTTTATTCAGATGATAGCAAATCAATTACGTGTTTACAATTGTTTAAGTTACCTGTTCCCCTGCAAGAGGATCTGGAACATTCTCCACGAGCAAGGCCTCCTGAACCAAAGCATCAGTGTGTATGGAGCGAATAACCTGGAATAACAAAGAAGAAATAAAAGTTAGAGATGGCATGAAATAGAAGATGTAAGAGAATAACATCAAAATCGTGTTCAAGGATGTCAATATGTTGTCATGTGTAACTAAGTTAGATGGCAACAAAGAGTACAAAATCTGATAATATATTCTCCATGGGATGCAACATTGTAACAACAAAAAACATCTTTATTGACTGTAAAATGCTGATATGGCGATGATATATAACAGAAAGAATGTCAACATCATGTTTTTACTTTTAGTATCTGACACAAAGTTTCATAACACCAAGTAGGCGAATACTAAAGGTAAAAAACATTCTAAACTTGTGAAGCAAAGCATGATGCCTTGAAAAAAGTGACTTCAAGAAATTTGAAGGAATGGAAGAGAAAGAAAAATCTATGAGTAGTATTTTATAAATAAGTCAAAAGCATTTCCTGTCATTGTGTTAGGTTAAAGTTAATAACAATACCTCCACATCAAACACTTCATCTGAATCCATTGCATCTGGTTCTTTTCTTGGATTCAAAGGAAAAGGGTCTTTCAATAATTCTACCTTTTGCAATTGATAATCCCCCGCACCAGAAACATGAACCTTGTGTTACACATTAGATAGAAAACCAAGTTAGAATAATTGGCGGCAACAGAGAGACGATTTTCCAAACATGCCAAAGGATGAATCCATTACCAGCTGATTTACTGACAGGTTGCGACCATGTAAATAACCAGTGAGGAGAATGGTAGATTTTCCTGGATTAGATTCATTTGGCACCATATTAACCTACGATGCATCAATAGATAAAGCATGAAGTAAAAAAAATGTGGCTGGCCAGAATATAATATACGAACAAATAGAAGTGAAGAATTACTCCATTCTAGTCCCTGTGCAAAAACTGTATAAAGAATATAAATCAAAAGTCTGTCATATTGTTCCTCAATCTGATAACATACAGACTAGATCTATAGCTCCAAGGTGAATGAAAGTAAACAATATAATTACTTTTCCATCCCGTGCAAACAGTGCGACTGATGAGGATTCACCTAGCAAACTCTAGGTTGCAGATATGACTACCTAGTGTCCTAGTAAAAAAAATCAATTGCTTCTGCCTCAAACTAAGACTTCTCTAGAGATCAGAAAAAGGGTAACATAAGCACCTTCTGAGACATGAGATAAGGCCGCTGATTTCTCCAATGAGGCAATGTTAATCTTTGCTCCTTAAATAGCCATAAGAACTGCAATATGCCATAACATATGTGAAGAGTCCTAGCACATGCAAATATACCAAAGAACAGGTACCACAAATGTTGCAGTAATTAAATATATTTATTTCCATAATCATAAGAAAGCAAACGATTTTGTTCAAGTTAATGACACTACCTTGTGCAAGTCATCTTTCGATTCTGCTGGATAGAACTTACAATCCTCGGGGAATTCACTAGCAATCTTACAACTGCAAATCTTCTTAGATTCATTTCTTCTTTTCAATTCAGTAGGTAGATCCTACAAAAAATAAGAAATAAATTCTAAAGTTAGGTGGAAAAAAAAAGCATCAATGGGTGCTTCAGTGTGCTCTTCATGGAAATTTCAGATAAGTAGAAAAAAAAAGTACAATGATAAAAATCTTACACGAATAAAGACCACTGTGCTTGGTAAACCGAGTGACCTTAACACAGACAAGCATTGGTTACCAAATGAATCAATATAGTCGGATGTACTTTCTTCATTGGCTGATGCCACGAAAGCAATTAGATCAGCAACCTATGTTCCAGACAATGTTCAAGAGATAAAAAAAATAGCAACAAGCTAATCGAGTGTAAATATGGTAGGATAATGTTTTGTACCTTGGCCATT
>CAOJBI013398703.1:0-14837 GCA_948277035.1 Euphorbia corollata
TAAGTAAAATCAAGGTTTAATTAGTATATATATAATGATAAGCATATTTAAGATATTTGAAGATATATTTAAAAGTAGTATTTTGATGGAATTATTTATGATTATTGTAGAGGAAGCTAATATAGAAAATCAAAGGGAAAAGAGGTTGAAGAGAGTTATTAAAGAGCTTAATAGAAGTTTGTGTCTCTAATTTTGATTTATATATTTTTCGGAAACAATTTCAATTTTACCCTATTTTGTTTTGATGATTTCTTTTGTTATAAAATTTCGTTTTGCGTTATTCTTGATTCTATTGATATTAGAAGAAACTAATTAAGATATTTTTAGAAGAAAATTATGTCAAAAACGTTCATTTATTATGTGTAATTTTCGGTTGAAGTTGAGTAATCAAAACTATCTTCGAAATTTCCAGCTTTGCGCACTGTTTAGTATATTGAGTATAATTTGAGTTGTATAACTTGGATTTTTATGATTTTTGTGACTTTTGGAAATCTAAGATACGTGGCTAGTTATGTTTAGAAAAAAAACTTCGATTTGATGATGTTTTAATGGATAAAAATCCATGGAAAGTCAGGTCACGAAATCTGAAATTTCTGGAAATGTGATTATCGTTTTTAATGTGTTTTAATTGATGTTTAATCATTGAAAAATAATTATTTGAGTTCCTTAATTATTGATGACATGTTAAATTATATTTGATTGTTATTACTGGAATTTATAAGATTTTAATTTGATTCATTACCTTTACTAAATGAGTAAAAAATGAGTTCGGGGTAGATTGACAACAATAAAGGGAGGTACAATATTGTACAAACAAGTAGAGCTTTGTCTTCAAAGTTTTGTACCGATATTTTGATACTGTTATTGATATAATGAATACTGAATTTAGGAGCTTCAGCTTCGGGGCTTATGCCAATATTAGGAACTTCGGTTTCGGGATTTATGCCAACATTAAGAGCTTCAGTTTTTGGCTTTATGCCAAGATTAGGAGCTTCGACTTCGGACTTTATGTCAACATTAGGAGCTTCGACTTCGGGCTTAGTGCCGCCCTATATATCACTACTTAGTTTACTTTTGGCAAATGATGATTAATGTGTTATTGATTTAAGTAAATTAAAGATGTATTTTATATGTTAAAATGAGTATATTTAATTTCGTACATTTGATACTAAAGTATGTTTTTGTGATTTAAATTTTATGAAATCGAAATTAGTGTACACCACTAAGCAAATTGTTTAGCATGTAGTTATTTTTTAAACGCAGATTCTGGAGCTCTGTAGATACTGTGGACCAAAGTTGAGCTGTTTAATCATGGTTTTTCAAGTGAAAAGATTTAAGGTAGATTTGAAGCTATGTAATATATGTGGTTTTGTAATAAAATGGCATGTACTAGATAGTGTGAGAATTGTGATTTGTATTTTGATGACATTTGGAGTTTATATATATACTGAAATGTATTCTCTATGTATATTAAAGATTGACTGGAGTTTTAAGTAATGAAATTAAATGAGATTAAACATTAATTTATATCATATGGTAAATAAGCAAATTACTGAACGTTACCGTTACCGTGGCACTTCCTTGACTTCCCGTCGTGGGGGTGACATTTCCCATTTCATCCTATCACCATCCTTTATAATGAATTGATGAAGGTTTTTTTCTCGTTTACCATTGGAGATTCTCCAACTTCCCATTAAGATTACTCGGTTTAATATTTTTATGTTAATGTAACATATAACTAAATTATTCCGTATCAGTTCTTCAAAAGATATATTTTAAAATATAGAGAGTGAAAATAGCCACATAAATTGAAAAAAAATACTTATAATTCGTATTAATTCACTTTATTTTTTTTTATTAAAGGTTGATCCGGTAAACCCGGATCTATATATTAAAAAAGAAAAGAAAATAAGATTACAGTAGTAGCAAGATACGCCGGAAGAATCCGGCAACATAAACAAAAGTGAACAACCTGCGGTTGAACGAAAAAAGACAACTCCGTTGAGGAGTGATAGCAACCGGAAGACCCAGCTATGAGAAGCATCGGGAATAAACCCGAACAGATGAATTTCCGGTAAGAAAACCGGCTTCGCTACACAGTAGCGTTTTGATTATCCGGCAGATCTGTTTTGGAACAGCAGCAACGATTGCTGCAAATCAGGAACGGCGCTTGATGTTGGTTTCCAGCAGGTTACCGCCGACATAGAGGACTCCACCGGATGAACCCGCAGATCCTAGCCAGGACCACCAGAAAACCATACCGAACAGAACGCCATCTCAGAAGGGAGGACTGGCGATGAAAATCCGAACCCGGTGAGCAAATCGGTTTGTAGATCTCACAATCTGAAAACAGGGCAGATCGGACTGGAAAACGGACTGAGGTAGCTTGAAAACAGCCGGCTCAGAAGCGGGCAGCGCCTAGTTGAGGAAGACAGCTCGAAGAGATGTAGAGTAAAACATTCGGCCACGATCGGAGGAAGGCCGTGGTCGGAAGCGACGCGCTTAAAGAAAAAACGCGTGAAGAGATTGGCCGTGGAACCGTCGCACAAACCACCGCACAAACCAAACAAAGAGAACAGCTCGCCGAAGTTGAAAAGCCGAGCTTGAGAACCGAATCCGGCGAAGAAATCCGGCAAGGATGAGGGTTTTCTCTTCCCTCCATCAAGGAGGAGGGTTGGACTTTAATTAATGCTTGACCGATTATCTAACCCGATTCGATTATCAAGGGCTTAAATTTCCAATCCAATTCAATCCAATCCAATCCGGGTGCTTTTTTAAAAGCTATACCATAAAGATATAAAATGATTTAATTCAATCCGTCTTGTTCAGCGTAAAATATACTATTTTGTGAATTGAATTATGAGTTTTTTCAAATTCACTATAATCTAAGTTTTTCTTGGAAAATAATTTAAAATTGTCAGGGACAAAACATATCCAGCAGAATGACATCATTTTACTATTAATTAAGTGTTCAGTAATCACACACTACAAGACAGAAGTTAAAATATTGATTCACTTATGAACAATAATTTGTAGAGGCATGGGAAAATAGTACCAAACTTGGAATATTAAGAAATGTTGGTCGGATTACTTATGCAATTTTTATTCTTTTTCTAGAGATAAAAGTCATAAAACATATGAACGCTCAACTAATCGATGTCTCGAACTGTCCAACATCTCATCTCCGATATCTCTCTCCAAAAACACCTCATCTTCGATCTCTCCAAATCTCAAACAACGCTCACTCCTCCCCGCCGCCGCTGACAATTCCACCACAGGTTCTCTCAGGGCCGTCCCGAAAATTCTCGGAGCCATGTGCGAAAATTGAATTACAGGCTCTTATAAAATAAAAAGTTTGTACATATATTTTTTAATAGTATATTTAATACATTATTGATAAACTGTAAAAAATCAATCTTTTGGATATATAAATAATTTTTATATTAACAAGTTGATCACTTTTCCATAAAAAAATTTAAGTTGATCATTTGAAAATTTCATAATCCAAACATTAGTAAGAAAAATCATGAATTAAATATTTACGATGAAATTTGTCAAAAATCTATGCATAAATGCTCGTAAATCAAGTGTTCATTGATAATAAGATAAATAGTTGTGTATGAAATTGATATAAATAAAATAAGTAATGCTAGTAATATTGATGGATGGATAGAAATGAAATAATAAAAAAGTAATATGTAAATTTAGACTTACTTTTGCAATATAAAAGAACTTAAGAAATTAAGATAAGTAATAAAATAAAAGCGTATATAAATTTATAATGACAAAGAATAAAAATACTTTTTCACTAGAAATGTAACAAAAAAACATAAATTACAAATAGATTTTACTGTGATCGATGTCGTTCAATAATAATTTTTTTAAGTTGATATGTAAATAAATATTATTTTATTGATGTGTCCCACCATTTTTTTCTTTTTCACATCGTGTTACTTGGAGCATCTCCAATAGATAATCTATTTCAATAATATTATTTACACATAGGTAAAAATAGATAATTAACTAAAAAAAGGCTTTACACTATCTCTTCTATTTTATTTAGTCTATGTGATGTGGCATAATAAATGTTGGACATTTTCCATATTTATTGTCTACATGTAGACAATCAAATGGAATGACAACTCAGCAAATTAATTAATATTTTAATGTTGAATTAAGTTTAGTTTGTAATTAAGTCTTTTTTTGTATTATTTAATTATATAATTTTCAATGAAATAGACAATTTAGTGTGGACATCTTTTTAAAAATTATTTTCTACTTTCAAAATAATTGACATATCATCAATATGGGTTTCCATTCCATATGCCACATAATCATAGAATGCACTATCTATTGGAGATGCTCTTATGTATATCTTCGATTTCATTTTGAATTATGGCTTTCGATGAATTGTTCTGTTTCATGTCGTAGGTACTCAAAGATCGTCGATTTCTCCGATTTCTTCTTCGCTCATAATTTCAAAATCATTTCCGTCTCTGTTTTCTCAGGTTGGTTGCTGAGAAAAACATATGAGTGTTATGTTTCCCTTTCCTTGATCCAAATAGATTTTGCATGGAAGCACCTGCCGAAACGAATTTCAATGTGTTCTTTGTGATCATCACGCTAGATTATACAGTTTAGGTAATTCTGTAGAACTGTTGTTTTCCCCTTGCAAGCTGTCTAAATTTTGTTTCACGAGTAAAGCCAACACGCACCTGTTAATTTCTGATACTCATTGTGTGAACCGGAAGAATTTAAGAACAAAACATTCATATATAGTAGATACATGTGCTGATATCAAGGTAATCTTTAGTTTGTATTGTTTCTTTTTTATTTATTTAAGAGTTAAGATGACATCAAAGGGTTAACTTTTGGTGATTTGCAAAGTAGTTATTATATTTTAATTTACAGTAACACTTAAATGTAAATTTCATGGTGGAGATTATGGAAAGTAGTTCTAGTATCAGCACTGTGCAGTAATGCCATGTCTTAGTTGTAAATGTCCTTTTTCCTCATGATCGTAGTGAAGGGAATTGCATCGAAAATATAATCGCGTTGGCGGAATTACCAGTTAAAATTTTCTCGAATTCGAATAGGATCTTTTCAAGAACCATTGATGGGGTTTCAAAACAATTTATTTCAACAAATAAATAACTAACCCGGAATGTCTCTTTAAGAGACGGCTGTAGTTGAAGCCCTCAAGTGTTGACTCTCCAATCTCACATGCACGAACTCTTCTCGAACCAGGACCGATGCTAGCTGTAAGGACGAAGAACAATCATAGTAAAACTCCAAGAACCTTAACCTAATGGCTGCAAAAACGTTTTTAACCATCTATATTCTTATATCTCTTACCAAAACACATTTGGCATAATCATATATATAGGCTACCAACGTTTTTCATTGGTGTACATATAATTAGGTTTTTATTTTCTATTAGAACTCTAATTATTCAATTAGATTAAGTTTATTTTATTATGAATTTGACCCAGTAAATTTTATGTTTAATAATTAAACCCAAAAATTTAATTCCTTAAACAAATTTAATTGTCAACTTTCATAATTTACAAATTAACCTGTAGAGAAAATAAACATTACAATTTAATCAAATAAATTGCAATACTACAAATTAAATTAATTAACTAAACTTAGCCTATTAATTATTTTAGTATTGCAATACTTAATGATTAAATTCATTCAATTAAATTATTTGACATATGAATTTTATTTAATTGTCAATTAAATAAATACCATATGCAAATACATTTAATTGGTTTTGTTTAACTTTAATGAATAATATAAGTACATTATATTATACCATTAACTAATTGATAACTTGGAGTTATATAGATTATTCAATTACATTGACTTGACATGTCAATCAATTAATAATCGATTCTTCATCCAGTCTTGTAACATTGCATGTACAAGAAATCTCAGATCAGTAGTTTTAAGCGCACGATCCTTTCGGTCTGTCCATATGTTGGCAATGAGATTCAACCATAGACTGTAAGCGGATTCTAGCAGATCATTACAGCCCCCAATTAGGACAGTGTACAACTATTTATTAAAGATATTGAACCCAGTAGTTGTCTCACAAAGTCCTTTGCCAGTTGACATCAATATGATGAACAAGAGGCATGGTGATTGTCACCCTCTTATGCAGTCCATCGTATTTCTTGGTCCAGAATAAAATGATAAAAATAAGTCAACAACTTATTGGGCGTCCTCATTTCGATTTAACAAACCGAATGACAATTCTATCACTTCAACACTATTACTAATGTGGTCATGTAATATACCGAGCATACCCGTACTTGTAATCCAATATTTAAGGACCCGTTAGTAATGTACTATAGCATACCCAATTTCACATTAGTAATAAGTTGAAATCAAGTTTGAAAACAATTGAGACATACTCAGCAAATTATCTTTGACATACAACCATGTGACTTTGCTGCCTGGATCAGTCCAGCTCCATGTTTCTAACATGTGCCCATTTTCATAATCTACTTTATCAAGTGATATAGCAACTACATTGCTATAGATCATCCAACAAATAAGCCTTTCGTTCTATTCATTCCCATGATTAAAACAGACTTGGGATATTTATGATTATCAATTAATGGATACTCTACTCATATTATAGTACAGGATATAAATGTAGTAGATTAGTGCCTGTATAATGTGACAACGTATGAACCAATGCCTTAGAACTAGGACACATCAACAATTCCAACACCTTGTCCCTCTTAAGCTTGCACTTTTGGAGCTTCTGCTGCATGACTGGTACGTTCCTTTTAGGAGAACAAGTTGTTGGATGTCAAAGGATGATCTATTTGGTAGAGGTAATTGACCCATTTTTAGTGCCTCGTGACCAGCTGGTCTTTTAATAAATATTTAGGATTTTGTGAGATTTACCTTCTTCACTTAGTTGAGCACTAAGCAATGCCCTTTTTGCTTTGGCTCTAAATCCTAGTAATAGAGAAACTTGCCTTAGTTTAATTTAAGTCTTTACATCGTCTTATTCATGACCATTGGACGGGTTTTTTTCCATCGCTTCCTCCTACACAGCTTCTTTTCTCTAAATTAAAGACTCTTCGACCCCTTCTTCGAACTTGGAATAAATCGGTTTTTAGGGATTTAGATGAAAACATTAGTAAAATTGAGCATGCTCTTCAGGAAATTCTGACCTTAATTACGGACTTAGGTCCTAGTCAGGAGCGTAGTGAAATTGAATTGGCTGCTCATACGGATTTGGATTTGCATCTTTGTCGGAGAGAAATTTATTAGAAGGAATGTAGTGGTATTCGTTGGCTCAAGGAGGGTGATCGAAACTCATCCTATTTTCACAGAGTTGCTACTATCCGAAAATGCTCTAGTGGTATTCATTCTTTATTGATTAATGATGAAATTATTACCAATTAGGATTGTATTTCAGATCATATGATTTTATATTTCAATAATCTTTTTTGTAAGGATGAATCGGTCCAGGTTGATTATAATTTGATCTCCTCTATTGTTTCTCCTCTTGTTACGATTGAGGATAATGTTGCTTTATTGGCTCGACCCTCTATGGAAGATATTCGCTTGGCTGTTTTGAGTTTGGATGTTAAAAGTGCACCGGGTCCGGATGGGTTCACTGGTGATTTCTATATTGCTTTTTGGGACATTGTTAATTGGTTCTGACGTTTGTAACGTTGTGTTGCATTTTTTTGATACGGGATACATATTACCAGGGTTGAATTCTAGTCTTATGACTCTCATTCTGAAGAAAGATGATGCTATTAAACCTGAGGATTTTCGCCCGATTGTCATGAGTAATTTTGTATTTTAAATTATTTCTAAAATCTTGGCAAGCCGTTTGGGTGAAGTTGCTTCGAAAATGGTTAGCTCCAATCAGTATGGTTTTATTAAGGGTCGGAATATTAATGATAGCATTGCCTTAGCTTCTGAGGGTGTTAATTCCCTTAACAAGAAGACTTTGGGGGGAAATTTGGCTTTGAAGGTGGATATCAGAAAAGCTTTTGATACTTTAGACTGGGATTTTCTTTTGGTGGTTCTCAAGTCTTTTGGTTTTTTTGATATTTTTTTGTGATGGATTTCTAATATTCTTCATTCTGCTCGCATTTCAATTCTCACTCTGACTGGCTCTAGAGGTTACTTTAGTTGCAGCAGGGGGGTGCGTCAGGGGGATCCCTTGTCTTCTCTTTTATTTGGGATTGCGGAGAATTTTTTAAGCAGAATTCTTCATTCGCTAGTTTCTTCGGGAAATATTAAGCAAGTGAGGTATACTCATAACACTCTCTTTCTATCGCATATGCTTTATGCGGATGACATTCTCCTTTTCTTGGGTGCGTCTGTTGCTAATTTAAAGGTGATACGTGATATTTTTTACCTTTATGGTAATCTTTCAGGGCAGCTATTAATTGGAGCAAGTCTTGCATTTTCTTTAGTGATTATATTTCTTCCTCCCGTTGTTCCCAACTTGCTGATTTATTTGGTGTTCAAATAGGTAAGCTTCCATTCAATTATTTGGGTGTTCCTCTATTTTTTGGTTCCCCGAAAGCTTGCTTTCTTAGGCCAATCTTGCATAAGATCCTTTCTAAATTTAGTCATTGGGCTGGTAGTTCCCTTTCGATGGCTGGCCGCATTGTGCTTGTGCATACGGTGGTTTATGGTTCTTTAATCCATTCTTTTTCTATCTATAAATGGCCTGCATCTTTGATTAATTTGTTGGATAAAGCAGCTCAGAATTTTATTTGGACCGGCTCTACTAGCAAACAGAAGGTTGTTACGGCTCCTTGGAATTTATACTTGAAACTGATTTTTGCTGGTGGCTTAGGCCTTAGAATGTTTCAAAACATTAATCGAACAATGCTTGCTAAACTTGATTGGAACCTTATGGTGAGTGTTAATGACAATTATGCTCTTTTTTGTCAACGGTTTTTTAAGAACGGAATGGCTATTGATGGAATTCGCAACTCTAGTATTTGGAGTTCTTTGAAGGATGTTTATGATATTATTTTTCTTAATTCTCGTTGGTTCCTTGGGCTTAACTCCAATTTAAATTTTTGGAATGATAATTGGATAGTTCCTTCGATGGCGGATCAATTGAATTTATCTAAGAGTGATCGGATGGGGTTAACAGCTAAGGTTGGTGATTTTTTGGCTGCTTCAGGCTGGCAGAATTTGCCACTTTAAATCCCAACAGAAGTTGCTAATCGTATCAGATACATTAGCATTTCAGAAGAGTCTCTTGATTGTTGTATTTGGCAACCATCAAGCATGGGGATATTCACTACCAAACTTTTCTATCGATGGATGCAAGGTCATGTTTCTCCTTGCCTGGTTATGAAATTAGTTTGATATCCGGCTCACATACTATAATTTTTTGGAAGGTTTACACAGGTTATATTTCTACTCATGATATCTTGTAGCTGAAGGGTTTGCATATGGTCTCTATTTGTTCGTTGTGTTCTTCTAATTACGAGGATCGTAATCACTTGTCTGTTAATTTCGCCTTTACTAGGCAGTTGTGGCTTGCGATGGCTTCTCTTTTTGGCCGATCTCTTGATCTTAATTCGGATTTTAATGCTCTAATTAAATCTGCAATTCTTCATAAATTTAGCTCACAAATTCAGATTTTATGGCGCTCTTGCTTGGTGAACGTAGTGAGAATTATTTGGAGTACTCGGAATAATTACATTTTCAATAATATTAGAACTTGTATTCATCGTTCTCTTCAGCTTCTTTGGGCTATTCTTAGAGATTGTGACTGAGTTGGTTTTGGTTCTATTTGGAACTCAGTGGTTGAGGGCTAAATTCTTAGCGTTATTGGTTTACAACCTAGACTCCCCAAAGCACCGCATGTTATTCCTGTTTGCTGGCAACCTCCTCTTCCTGATTGGATAAAAATCAACATGGATGCCTCCTCGGATGGGTTGCTTGGTCATTCTGGCTGTGGTGGAGTTTTCAGAAATAATAATGGCCATGTCATTTATTGTTTTTGCTTTCCCATTCCTCCGACGTTTGCTTTCGTGGCTGAACTTAGAGCGGCTATTCACGCCATCAAGATGGCTACTTACATTGGGTGGAATAACATCTGGTTAGAAAGTGATTCGATGTATGTGATGCTTCTTCTACGATCTCGGTCTCTTTTGGTCCCTTGGGAAATTCGGACAACTTGGTTGGAGTGTATTCGCTGCTTGAGTAATCTTCGTTTTAAGGTGTCTCATGTTTATAGAGAAGGTAATATGGTGGCGGATGCCCTGGCAGCTCATGGTCATATTTCGGATAGTGTTTGCAATTGGAATTCAGCTCCCTCTTTTTACCATGGTTTGGTGGCGCATGATGCTTGTGGGCGATATAACTATCGGTTTTGTTAATTTTTTTTCTTTGTTAGCTTTATCTTGGACTGGTTTATTGTACCTTGTTCTTTCTCTTTAATAAAATAATAGTGGGGGGGGGGTTTTGGAGTGGGGAAGGGCAGGTTCCCTGTATTGTTTTGTCCTGTGTATACCTTCGGGTATTATGTAAGTGGCGGTTCATTGGGGGACTAACATCACCCTCTTTCCTTTCTTCCTGTCCCTTCTATATCTTATAGAAAAAATATTTAGATCTTCATGTCTTTATACCATTAGCAGTGTTTACTTGTTGATGTGCTTTCAACTACACTTGACTAGTTCTTTGCTAAATAAATAGTAAACCTTGTATTCCCCTAATCCCCTCAATCTTCCCTGCACTTTTATGGTGCCAAGATCAAAAACCTATCCTAAAGTGTATAAAATGAAGAATATAAAATACTAATGGATTGCTTAGCTTAAGAGGTCCAAAGAGACAATAGAAGGCTATTTGTGCTAGTTTTAGCAACAAATTGAAATTTATGAATAGTATATTGAACTATTGGAGCCTGTTTGTATCGACTTTTCTTACGTCTTCAAACTGATTATTTCTTAGAACAAATTATTGTTTAATTTAGAATTTTAAAAGGGTTGTCTGAAAGTTTGAATCTTGTTCAATAATTGATTTCATAATTTTCTTTCTCTCTGCGGAAATTATGCTGTAGAAACTATTAGAAACATGGAGAAAAAGATTTCAAGATGGTATTATGTAAGTTAAAGTTTCAAATATCAGATTCTAGCTGAAACTGTGTGACATAGCCAAAAGGCAATAACCTAACATCTAAGACACGTGATATGTTTATAGTTAATTAATATTGTAGTAGCTTCATAATATATACTAGGACCTTTTATAAGAATTAACATTGAACCATTGAAATTTGATTCCTAGTGTCACGGGCTAAGTTTTTCGATGCTTAAACACCATGGGCACTAGCAAAACAATTAACGATTATGCTAGCAAAGCCTTTGCGAGAAATGCGAAACGCGTTGCGAACGTTATGCGGAAGCTATGAATTATGCAAAATAGAAGAGAGTTTTGTGGAAACCTTACACTCTTATTGCTTAATCTTTCCAAGTTCGTTTACAAATGAAGGACGGCGTATATATTTATAGCCATTCTCCACCTCCTCAATGAACGGACAAGATCGGTTAACTAGAAAAATCTACGATCCAACGGCTATTACGAAACTACCTAGAATTTTCCATACAAATATCTTGAAACTAGAAAAGTATGGACAAATCTACAATCTTATATACAATTCTGCACAAGTGTAGAGAATTCTAGAGAATTACTGAATAAAACCTCCCTTCGGCTATAAAACTCGCATTGGATACGCCATTGCATGCCATCTTGCGAGACTTTGCTATGTAATGCGAGAAAATTCGCATCTTCAAGTGTTGGGCCTTATCATTCTCCCCCACCTAAGGTGGCAACGCCCTCATTGTCATGCAATGCGTTCAACGATCCTAGCTTGCGCTTCAAATTCCTCGATTAAGTTCGAGAATTGCCAAAGTTTCTCTGTGGGTTCCCAACTTGTCTCGACGGTTGGCATGCCTTTCCACTTCACTAAGTACTCCTTAGTGGCAGCTCCATTGCGAGATCGAATGACCCTCTTCGAAAGGATTTCCTCAGCTTCCCTTTTGAAATACTCTCTAATCCCGACAGGTGCTCTTTTGTTGGCGTTGCGATCCTCGCTATCGGGATCCTTGTGGTATGGCTTAAGTAGGCTCACATGAAAGACGTGATGAAGCTTCGAGTATGCCTCGGGTAGCTCCAACTTATATGCCACTGAGCCTACCTTCTTTATTACCATGAACGGCCCCTCATATCATATCATAAGCCCCTTGTGAAGTCCACGTACTCGACCAAGCTCGTACAACTTCACTAAGACTTGATCGCCTACTTGAAATTCGCGGGGCGTTCTCTTTTTATCTGCCCACTTCTTCATATGTTTGGCTGATTTCTCCAAGTAAAGCTTCGCTTCATCGCCCTTTCTTGCCAATCTTTGGCAAACTTGTATGCGGGTGGGCTGCTTCCCTTATAACTGCTCATAATGTCCTTGGGGGTTGTCGGTTGAAACCCCAAGATGATTTCGAATGGACTCTTGCCAGTGCTCTTGCTCCTCATAAGATTATATGAGAATTGGGCAATGTCAAGCAACTTTGTCCAATCCTTTTGATTGACCGCCACATAGTGTCGAAGGTAAACTTCGAGCAAGCTATTGACTCGTTCAGTTTGGCCATCAGTTTGCGGATGCATCGTGGTGCTCATTTTCAATTCGGTCCCAAACAAACGGAAAAATTCTTGCCAAAACCTTCCCGTAAAGCGTGAGTCCCTATCGCTCATGATTGAAGTTGGCAATCCCCAATACTTCACCACATGCTTGAGGAAGAGCTTGGCAGCAGTCTCGGCAGTGCTCATGCAGCCTTCGGATATGGGCAAGCTAATGATGAAATCCATCGAAACGCTATCCCATACTCGTTCGGGAATTGGTAGTGGTGACAGCAAACCATGCGAGTGTTCATACTCCACCTTGTCTTGATGGCACACAAGACATGTTCACACGTATGCCTCTACATCTTCCCACATGTTTGGCCAATAAAACCTTTCTTGAGTTAGAGATAAAGTGCGATGAGTACCTGGGTGGCCTGCATATCTCGAATCATGACACTCCTTAAGGATGTCTCGCCTTAAGTTATCCCATGCGGGCACGTACAACCGGTTGCCTTTCGCATAAAGTACCCCATCCTCGATATAAAAGCGAGTGGTCTTGCCCTCCTTGACCGACTCCATGAATCTTTACGCTTGTTGGTCTCGTGTCAAACCCTCTTTGATTCTTTCCAACAATGTCCCCTCGGGTTCACTCACTATCGGCGCTAGGCATGATTTTCTACTTAGTGCATCCGCCACATTATTTATTTTCCCCGGGCTATACTCTAGCTCGTACTTGAATTTCGCTAAGTAGTCTAGCCATCGAGCTTGCTTGCTAGACAACTTAGGTTGATTTTGATGGTAGCTTAAGGCCTTATTGTCGGTCTTGATCTTGAAGGGTGTGGCTACCTTCAAGTAATGCTTTCATACACGAAGATAATGAATGATGGCAAGCATTTCCTTCTCATGCGTTGGCCATCTTTTCTCAGTATCGTTGAGTTTGCGACTTTCATAGGTGATGGGATGGCCATCTTGCATAAGCACTCCATCTATGGCAAAGACAGAAGCATCGGTGCATACTTCGAACGGCTTATCGAAGTTGGGGAGTGCGAGAACTGGCTTTCTCGTTACCGCATCCTTCAAGGCTTCAAATACGGTTTGTTGCTTGGTTTCCCAACACCAAGCTTATCCCTACTTAAGCAAATCGGTGAGAGGCTAAGCGATTGCGGAATGCCCCTCGATGAATCTTCGGTAGTAGTTGACAAGGCCCAAGAAAGATCACAACTCCGTCGGTTTTGTGGGCGGCTCCCACTCGACTATTGCCTTGATCTTTGCTGGGTCCATGTAGATTTTCCCACCACCGATTATGTGTCCTAAGAAGGACATCTCGTTTAATCCAAACAAGCACTTCTTCTTCTTGACATAAAACTGGTTATCCCTTAAGATGTGAAGGACAACCCTTAAATGCTCCTTATGTTCGGTCATGGTGTTACTACAGATGACTATGTCGTCTAAGTACACCACTACGAACTTGTCGATGAAATCCTCCAAGACTCGTTGCATTAAGGTGCAAAATGTTACGGGAGCATTCGTCAACCCAAATGGCATGACCAAGAACTCGTAAGAACCATACCTCATAATGCACACGATCTTTGGCTCATCTCCTTCAGCTATCCTCACTTGATAATAACTCTTGCATAAGTCCAGTTTTGAAAAATATTTCGCTTGTTGTAGATGGTCGAAGAGATCGGCAATGAGTTGGACTGGATACTTGTTCTTCACCGTGATAGTCGATGCATAGTCAAAGAGATCCATCATTCTTGCATTGGAAAAGGACTGGTGCTCCCCATGGACTCTTCTACAATCGAATATGGCCATCCTTGAGCAATATTTCTCCCAATTGCTTCTTAAGTTCCTCGAGCTCACTAAAACAGATGTGGTAAGGTGCCTTTGCTATTGGCTTGGCCCCCTCGATTAATTCGAATGCGTGATCGATTTCTTTCCTTGGTGGAAGGCCTTTCAGAAGATCATCGGGCTTGATGTCCTCGAACTCGGCAAGTACGGGCGCAATCTCCTTAGGGATGACTTGTGTCATTGCGGGCTCCTCGGTTGGTAGCTCCTCTTCCACCATTATAGCGGCGAAGGTGTGCTCCCCTCGCTTTAACCCTTTCTTCAATTGATTTGGGCTAAGCGCACCTTCTCGTTTGTAATGTACAACGTAAGGGTTTTCCCCTTGCATAATTACCATAGTATCATTGCTCGGTATAATGATTGGGTTTACT
>CAOJBI013401229.1:0-13283 GCA_948277035.1 Euphorbia corollata
AGACGAAGAAATTAATTTATTTCATTTCATCAAACAAAACGTATTTGACACGGCTATTGAGTTGAAACAACATTTATTGTCACCATGACCTCGAGTATAGGACCTCGATAAGACAGACCTCGCCGAGCAACCTCATCGTACAATAATCTCGATGTAAATAACACCGCTTTCCGATTCCATAAGTGAACTACATATGACACGGCTAAGATGGAACAAATAACCCCACCCATTCATACCATAATATAATTCACTACCTTGCTATATACATACAGTATATACCTATTTCAAGCATGACAATGCAAACCACTTGTATTCTCATGGTACGCAAATATTAGAGATAACAACATTATATATTGCCTCATTCTCATCTAGTATAACCACATATTAATAATAAGTTGAAATATCAACCTAGACGAAAAATTATTCATATCTGACATGTAAGAATAAACCCTTTTTCAAAAGTATCTGTAATTATACTTTTATTTTTTTTAATAATTATACTTTTTTTTAATTATACAATAATAAAAAAAAAACACAATCCTACCCGGATATGAAATCGAACCTGTGACATGCAGGATCACGGTTTTATGTCTCAATCAACTAGGGTAAGATATTTGTCACTTTAATTAGCCTTGTATCATGATACTTTAACCTTTAAAAATGTAAATGCTAATAATCTAATCATACTTAATCATTTTAGTTCTTCCTTCTACTTTTCATAAAAAAGATAAAAATACCAACGCTAAATATATCTCTACCTCCTTGTACTTGCCCTTAAAAGGTCAATTATCCCATGAACTTACAAAGGTTCCACATAGCCCCCCAAAACTTAATAAAAGTCGTTAAAGTAAACTCCCTTGCGCTTGTTAAAAGTAAACTTTAGGCTATGTTCTTTTCAACGAAAATTAAAACTACTGAAACTTAATTGAAAAATAATTATTTATATCAATATTAACAATATAAACATCAAAATACCAATATAATAATAACAATTATACTGTATACATTAAAATACTAGTGACAATAATGCATATACCTTGAAATAATTATATTGCAATAAAATGTATTAATAATCATCAATTACATTAACAATTAAATTATAATTACAAGATATCCTATTTATTATAATGTTTTCACAGTAAATCATATAATCTAAAATAATATTATAATATAATAAAATTTATTAATGATCATTTATTATAATAATTATTAAAATTATTATTACAAACTTCCATATTATTATACTTCTATTTTTCAATATTGTTATTTGAACTTATCAGTTTTATATTATCATAAAAATTTAAAAATATATAAATTTAATTTATTTGTTCATTAAAAGAAAACTATTTATCATAAAAAATTTAAAAATATATAAATTTAATTTATTTAAAAAATCTTAAATTCGATCTCATGATAAACAATCTTCAACTCAATTTTTAGAGCAATACCAGGCAATGTAATAATATGGCTATAAGGTTCACGTGTTTAACAAGTTCAAGGGGCTATGAGTTCCGCTTTAACAAGTTCGATAAGTTATGTAGAACATATGTAAATTTGATGGGTGAATGAGGTTTTAGGGACCAATACAGGGTTGGAGATGTATTAGGCCAAATACAAATGTCATTTCATTTCAAGACGGTTGAAAAATCACAATCCACCCTTGCTCATGTGTATGGCTCAGTCCATGCACGACATTACCAGACCTTGAGAATAAGACGCTCACTTCTGCTTGGCTCTTGATATTTTAACCACCACCAGAACGAATGTAAAACGCACACAAAAATAGGCAACAGACAAGCATGCCTTGCTAATAAATATTCGCACAAGGATAACACATAGGCATGAATTTTTCTAACAATGACGAGCGTGGTTTATATGCCACAGCCTAAACTACGACATGGCAAGGCCCAAAATAATAGTTACAACACCTGCACAAACGCTACTTGATTTACACAGCAGAAACACATTCTATGCCTGCGAATGTTACTTGTTACACAGCAGAAATGCAATAAATATCATGTGTATCTACTTCTAAGCAATCATATTAATTATAAGCTGATGGTCGTCTAGGCGGCATGTAAAAAGAATTACCGATATCTATTGGAGTTCGCAGAAAAGGGTTCCATCGATCAAAAACAATGCGTCCACCTCGACCAATTCTTCCACGAAATCTATGAGGGTTGGGCACACCTGTCTTGGATGATGAATCCACTGGCGGCACGATTCCTGCAGCTGCCAACTTTTCTGGAACTAGAGGTTTTGTGAACAGTAGGACAGGCTCAAGAGCATCCTGCATTAACCCCAAGAAAAAAACAATCAATTAATCTCTCTTATGTTTCAAAGAGGCCAAATGTATGAAGACCACCACGAACTTGGCAACTTTTGCTGGATATCACCCTTAACTTTAAAAAGTTCCACTTAGCCCCTAAACTGGCAATAAATGTAGCGGTTTACCCCCCCCCCCCCCAAAAGGCCACGTGTCAACTTCTGGTTGGAGAAAGAGAAAAAATGACATTTGAAATATCAAACTAACTAACTAACTAGAATCTGACACATGGCACCAAGGGGGGAAACTGGTGCAATTTTGTCAATTTCAAGGGCTAAGTGAAACTTTTAAAAGTTTAGGACAACATCTGATAAAAATAGCAAGTTTAGGGGGTACTGATGCATTTAGCCTTTCAAAAACGTAGGGGATTGGAACTCACCATTTTGTTAAGCCATCCATAAGGTGGATGTCTGCGCCTGAACTCTTGTTTTATGTTTCCTGAAGGCACTGCAAGAATGGAGTCGGTAAAAGGAGAATCCTGAATTGGAGCAGGCCGACCACTATTTGATAGGTCATCTGAATCTACATATTCATCTTCACTTGATACAAACTTGGAAGAGATTGGAGCAAACCCAGGAAGAGCAAAGCTGTCCTCGAAGAGCTCAGTTTCATACTGACAAAAAGAGTAAAATGATGACTACTTTAACCAGATTCTAAACCAAACAAAAGATAAACTGCAAGAGAATATGAGCCCCATTGGAAAAGTCTAGCCATTATCAATTTCCGCATGTCAAGAATAATGATAACTGAATCACATGGATATGGACCAGGAACATGCCCATGCCTAAAACAAAGAGTGGCTGATCATTTATTTCACTGATTTTACATAGGAAATGCAGCACTATCAATCAAGAAGTTATCGAAAACAAAAAATGATAGTCAACTGATTTGATGGACTAGCTGAACAGAAGAAATATAACCCATAGAACTATGGAAAACTGGTGAGGTGACCCCTTTTTTTTCATATGGTCCCATCTAAACCTAAAGTGTTAAAATGATACTAATACAAACCATGGAAAAACTAACTAAACAAATTTTAGTAATTCACATGCGCCAGACTGCAAATTGGATACCTAAAGGACACTTTGGATTGAACAAATCCTCCCTTTTGCTTTCTTGCAATGCCATCAACAAAACCACTTTAAAATTCTAGTTTTACTCATTAAAATATCTAATTTCTATCCAAAATAGTTCTCGAAACCGTGGAATATAAACTGTGAAATAAGATTTAGCCACCTACACGTCAACTACATCATGAACCACAATACGCTCATTCTTGTCGCACTCATCCATTGAAAAATGTTGCGCTTTACTCTCCCAACATTTACTCATAGCATGGTCGGCCTAACAATAATTATGTAAAATTTTCCTTCCACTTTCAATGTGTATTTTTTTGTCACAAAAGACTCCTATAGTACTTCAATATTACAACCATCATACATTAATCATAAGACTTACAATCATCAATCCCCCCATCCTCTAGAAAAATAGAATCAACAAACCTAAAGCATTTGCACTTTGGCACAGTCGTCTGACCTAGTTTTACTTCTCCTTCATCACCATTGTCTGTGACAGACATGTTGTGCATGTACTTCCCACTTCTTCTCAGCTCAAAGCCTTTAATCTCTTAGTGTTTCTCCATACTTCTGTTAACTATCTCTAGTCTCATTCATCAATACAATGTCCTCCATACACAACTTACATCATACTATGACATCCCATATTTTGATAATTATTCATCCATAACTAAAGCAAAAAGATTTGTACTTAAAAGGAGCCTTAATTGTAGAAGTGAAAATAAAAAAATTGGGACAGTGTTATAACATTAATGGCAACCATTTCATTAAATGTTTAATACTTATAAAAATAACATTAAAAAAAGAAAAGGGGAATAATCGTGATGTCATTTTATATATTATTAAAAAAATTTAAAGGAGAATTGATTGTGACAAACATTTCAATTATTTTGTAAAGGGAAATTTGAGAAGTCTTCAACCTCAGTTTCCAAAATAAACAATGATCGTTGCAAACAGAACCTGCTACATATTTTCTCAAATTTTGTGCTTGGTTCAATTCATACAAGTCAATTTCATTCAAACTAATTTAATTGCATAAAAGACATTGCTGATTATGAGAATTGAGAAGCCAAAAAAAGAATTTGAAAGGGAAAAGCCAGAAAGTAGGGACTGATCCATAGTTGTCAAATGCGGCTAGCACCTTGACAACTATGGCATTCTGATCTGAGTTCAGTGAGAGAGGTCTAGCTACTGAGAGTGAAATGTAATTTGGGGTTTTCTTTTGCCTGCTAAATTTGAGCTTTCTTTCAAATATTTTGGTTTTAATATTATTTTGGCTTCAATTCCTAATGGGTTATTTTTGGTAAATCATTTAAGCTATGACCGCCTTTTTGGTTTTGAGTTCCATTAGTTTATAACTGAGGATGAGCACACAAATTTTGAAATATTTCAAGAATTGCCCAATATGCATTGTTATTTGTAACAATTTTTGGGGCTAGTTTCCCATTTAAATAATTTTTTAAAATTTCTCAAGGAGTGCAACGTGTGTGGGTCTCAATTACGCATCCAGTTTCTGCAATAGATAGGCAGTTTCTTGAATGTTTATTTGCTTCTAGAAGTGTCAACCTCTCGCTACCATTTCCCAGTGTTACGAGTATGAAGTGATCTTTTTTGTTGCATTTCAATTTAGTCTATTGAGTTGGTGCCAAACTCGATCATGCATGTTCCAGCTTGAAGGGAGTGTTACCAAGTTATTAGAGTAATTATACGAATGATATAGGCCTTAAATTTATTGTTTTCTACTCTAGATTCAATTTTACTGTTCATAAATAAATCTCCCTTATGCAATACACAACGCAGAATTATCAAAATTTGTCTTTACAGTCTTCTACAATACTAATACTAATACTAGTAACAACAATAACGAGGCTTCCCGAATAAAACCACGTGTAAAAAGAAGTTAAGGGGAAGCATCATAATCCAAGAAAATAACCTAGAAAGGATAAATAATCAAAGACGATGCATATGACAATTGGAGAGAGATAAAATACCTTGTATTTTATTTGGATCCTCTGGAGACTCACTTCATTCTCCATTGCTTCTCTTTTCTTTTCTTCTCGCTGAACTCATACATATGAGCGTAAGAAGGAAATCGTTGAAAATTCCTAGATACTCAATTAACTAGAAACAGAAGAGCACCTTAATCAGAGCTTGAAGAATTGTCTTTGCTTGATCAAGGTTGCGCCTAACCTGAAAAATTAAGTTCAGAGTAATTTTAGTATATATATTTTGGAAACAAATATTACCAATATTCTCAATTAACTATTTATTGGATAACTAAATGTATCGTTAACAGTCAAAATAGAATCCACATCCAGTTGTAGCATAACCACTGACACTTCTACTAAGCAAAATCATCAAACTCATCTTACAAGTGGGTTCTTTTAGACCTACGTCGCTTCGAAGACCTCAAAATTTAGACTCAAAAGCCCAATCCGGTAACATGGGATTCCCATAAAAAGGAAGAAATTATCTTTCTTAAGATACAAGGATAAATTTTAGGTAAATATGTCACTAAAGAAACTACAATACCTCTATCGAGTGAGGAAACTAGATTTCCTACTTTTAACAACAAATATACAAGGTACTAAGGTTGAGTTACCTCCAACACTAATACTACTAAACCTTCAAATATTCCCTCTTTCAGTTTGATAACTAACAATTTTTCCTTAATGCGGAAAATATAGTGATTTCATCAATTGACATTACTTTCACCTGCACAGAACACCTATGTCCTTGGTTTCTAATTGTAAAAAAGCACAACTCATTAAACAAAAATATATCAATAGAAAACCAGTGAATTTAAAGATAAAAAGATTGATACTTCGCATGAGTTCTAACTGATTTGTCTGTGTCAAGGGCTTCTGAAGAGGTTTCCAAAATGTCAAGGACTTCTAAAAAAAACTTTCTCAATGTTTTTTTTATCTTTTTCCAGCTGTACAGGTGTTATTGAAAATCCAATATTTCTTTAATAGAATGTAAGACATTGTTAGAACTGAATGTTAAGGTCTAAATTAGGTACAAAAAAGGAACTGTTAAAACAGACCTGGCGAAGCTTTTCAAATGACTGCACATTGTTTTCCCTCCTTTGCATCTGGCAAGGTAGCAACAAGTACTTTGAGAAACATTTGGACAAACAACGTTTGCAAGATTTACATAATGAATGATGTGCATTAACCAAAACTTCACCTATACATTTTGAAAATTCTAAGTCACCTACCCTTCTTGTGTGGAGTCGGTAAGCTTTCTCCCTTGGCCTGAAGACATTGTATGGATTGGTGTCATTCAATGGTGGAGGAGGCTACGACCAAAACGTGTACAGTTAGAGGTGTTGCATATGTACATGTCAATATATATAGGGCTGTATGTATAATTTATACACATAACCATGACGCCCAAGAAACTTTTGGTAGTAAAACATTGAAGTCGTTATGCTATATCATTTAGCATAACAAATCTGCTAAATGTTGATCAATATGACACGTCCAATAACCTCAATTCATGTTGTTTAATATAATCTCAAAATTATTAAGCAAAGTCTTTCAAGGATTAGATGTTTATGCTACTATATCATAACAAATCAGCTACATGTTGATCAACATGACATGTTTAGTAACTTCAATCTATGTTTAATAAAATCTCAAATTTATTAAGCAAAGTATTTCAAGGATTAGATGCTCCTTGGACATGGAAGCAAGCACTTGGCAGAGGTACATATCAATATGTTTCAAATATGTAACATCTGACAGAGATAAGGATAGGCTTGAACCATGAAGCATTAAAAAGAAAAAAATGGTAAATAATTGGAAACCAGAAATCATAGACAAAAGAAAAACGAAGAAATAATTCACTTGTGTTTTCAAATAATTCCAACCATATAAACCTTACATTGTAATGGACTCCCCCTTCAATACTTATATATATCAACAACACATTTCCAACAACTTCCAACAGAGAAATGCACAACAATGTTTTATATAGAAAAGTTAGGAGACTAACCTGCAAGCGCCGCAAAATAGGCTTTTGCCATCTTTCACGCTGGCCAAATCAGTAAAAGAAATAAACAGACATCAATAAACATCATTTACTATATTCAACAATTAGAACACGAATTGCACAGAACTTCATAGTTTAAAATTGCACAGATATAGTGTGTGCAAGAGAGAGAAAACAGTTGACTACATAAATCCTGCACAAATTTTAAAACACATGGTGCAAACATAAATGTAACAACTATTTGCACGCTTAACAATCTTAGAACATTAATATGTCACAGTCACGAAACATAATCAAGGCTTGTTAATCTAGTCAAAAGGTAAAAAAAGATTCACATAACACTATTGCTCTATTTTATGGACTGAAAGGACTAATAACTTGCCAGTACATCACAGTATGCATTTGGTTCCACATCATAAAGAAGGATACAGGACAACGTTTGTTAGACTCTTAAGAGACTACGCAAATATCTTCAACAAAACTGCTATTCTAGCATACTATATTGCATATCTTTGCCTTAAGCAGACAGAGCCACTATCCATCTTACTGGCTTCTCAATATTACATGACACCCAATTCAAATTAATTATATGCTAAAGGCACCCGCCATTTTCAAGATTTTACATTCTCCTTACTCAAACATGTCGATTTTAAAAATGCATCCAACTGTCTCTAAATCGTCCAAAAAAAATTTATATCCAACTAAGATCCCAAGATCAATAACCCATCTAGACAGCAGAGCAGCGTAACTGATAATGAAACATAAACCACGCCAAGTTTTTGCCAGTGGCATGTGACACATACCTTCTCTTTCCAGTAACTATACACAGACTGGAAAACTGCATAGCGGATGGACTGAAGTTGAGATTGCATGGCCTAATATTACAACGGAAAATAATCAGCAAAACTACTGAAAGCATTCAAACGCGACATATTGCAGGATCTTTTAAGTTGAAAAAAATTAATTGTGCTCAGAAACATGACAACCATAGCTTATGGATGTGAAGTCCCCATGATGTGAACATAATAAAATGCGAAAGACAAATTGATATTATATTACCCTCACATGTTCACATCTTGAGATTGAGATGGATTCCAAGAATCACGTAGGCAACTAAGAAATCTACATTATAGATTACAACTCATATAACATTAGAACTACCACACGCCTTAGGTTTTGAGATGCATTCATAAAACACTTGATAACAGTATCTATGAGCATGATATGAATATGGGATACCAAACGCACAATTGCAAATATCATGTTTGTGGTCATCAAGAACAAAATATAGAAGAAAAAACACAGCTTTGTCGTGCTATCATAATTGTCAAAGGTATGACCATGCTTAAAAGTTCAACGAGACACAAAAGTGACCCCATTTTTTAAAAAAAATAAAACAATCTCTGAATCCTATGTGAATTACAAGAATTTCAGACAAGTGCCAAGTTAAATGGATGGAAAATTAACGGCATGCAATTTATACCAATCAAGCTCATAAAAATCACTAGATTGCATCATTCTCCAAAGTTACACCATCCTTCCCCAAGTAATTTCAAGGACGACACACTTTCCCTCGGTAATTTTGATTTTACAGAATCTTCTTACACAATTTTTAGATGAAAAAGCCTAATTAGAGAACATCAACTTAACATTTACTTTACCACCAAACGTTTATTAAGAGCACGCTGAAACTAATACAATATTAAGAAATTAGCAGATATATGCAATAAATGCATAAGAGTCAGTAATACATAAAAAAAGGAAAAAGAAAAAAAAATACAGGGACGTCAACAGAAAGAGCAATTAACCTCGATTGCACCATCATACTGTAGAAGTACTGGAATTGGGGAAGCAAGAGTTGGAGTTATGACCCCAGCTCTTTCTCGTGCTTTATGATCCAAAACCTCCAGCTTAAAAAGAAAAGTTTCAAACCTATGATAATAAAATACCCTTCATCAGTAGAACACTGGAAGTCTAAAAGATAAGTCAACAGCAATATAATGAAGCAGAAACATAAACTAAGACAAGTTCTTTGCGAGTAAAAGTTTTAACAACCGTCTGGAAAAAAATTCTCAACTGGATCCCATATTTAGGTTGTACATTGATGGAGAAGTGCTAGTTGATAGACCTATAATTGACCCACCTTGCCTAGGCACAAATATATGTAATGTTTATTCTAGAAGTTAAGAGGAATAATACAAGTGGCAGAGTTTGTTAGAGGAAGGCAGAGTAGTTACATAGGCAGTGTGAGTGTGCAGTTGTGGGCAGGAAAGTGATTATTCTCTGATTTTGGCTCTTAGGTCAACACAGAGCTATTGTGCAAGATTTCATCAAAGAACAGGGCAAAAAGGCCAGTTATAGAAGAAGGATTTGCTTCAGAAGTGTTTACAGATTCAGGAGAGGAGAGGGCAGCACCGGAGGAGGTAACCATTCTCGACAACCTAGTTTTTCTTCTGATCGGAATACCATCAAGGACGATTACCACTTGGCAGCCAAGAAGGTTAAGTAACCGGAATTTCTTGGGTACGATCCTAGAGGCTGCATTTTGTAAGCTGAAACCTATTCTGAAATTCACGGTAACCATCGGAAGTGAAAATCTAATTGGGCTTACTTCTTTTACCCAGCACGATTGGCCAACAGGTTATATAACCCTAGATCTAATTATAAAATGGGTAATTCTCATCTCCAACTCAATTCTTTACATCAAACGGAGGCAAACAAATGAAGAGATATCAAATATGATTCCGGTGGAAACTCCTCTGGTCGAAATCAAAGGGATATGATCTCTTTCACGAACTGAGTGGGAAGAAAGGCGACACAAGGGACTTTGTTATCTTGTGGCCAAGCATAATGACTAGCTCACAAGTGTCCAGAGGGGAAGCTTCGGGTCCTTTTATTGGCTGAAGATGAAGCTCTAACTGATGATGGTGGCAATTATGTAAATCGAAAACGAGGAGGAGAAATCAGTCTTGGTTGAAGGTGACCGCAATATTCTTGAATTTAATGGATTAGCTACAATCAAAAACGTTGAGATTACATGGTGAATTGATGGGAGATACTGTGGAAATTTTGGTTGACAGTGGTGCTAAACACAATTTTATGTCTAAGGGTTTGGCTTTGGCTCTCGGGGTTTCTACTGTTAAATTCAAGGGAATGAAAATCAAATTTGGAAACGGTTCTCGAGTTATAATTAAAAAAGAAGTGTTTGGGCTTGCCTATTAAATTGTGTGATTTTTCTTGTTCGATTGATGCTTTGTTGTTTGATATGGAGAACTCAGCTGTGATCTTGGGTATAGAATGGTTGAAGACATTAGGAGAAGTGATTCACATTTGGGACCTCCATTCTATAAAGTTTTTCTCAGATGGCAGAAAGTTTATTTTACAGGGCATAAACAAACACCACAAGTCTTACATCTTTACATGGTCAATCCGTTGACTCTGCATTACAAGTGATGGGTGTGGCAAACCATTATTTGGGTGGCTCTGAAATTCAGCAGTGGTTGATTCCCTCGAGCAGCAAATTAGAAGAGAAATATAAGTTGGAGGAAGGCCTTTCTGTCCATGAACATGGCAAATTCCCAAATTTTAGTCTTGAGGACAAGACGGATTTAAATGGAGGGGGTAATGATGGAGAAGTGCTAGTTGATAGGCCTATAATTGACCCAGTTGCCTAGGTCCAAATAAATGTAGTGTTTATTCTAGACGTTAAGAGGAATGATACAGGTGGCAGAGTTTGTTAGAGGAAGGCAGAGTAGTTATATAATACTCACTGCAAGTGTGCGGTTGTGAGCAGGAAAGTGATTATTCTCTGATTTTGGCTCTTAGGTCAACACCGAGAGAGAAAGGGAGAAATCCCTGGGAGAGAGCACTGATCTTGAGTGCCTCTTTATTGTATTGTTCTTTCCACTTCTGATCTTGAGTGCCTCTTCATTTTATTAACTTGAAAATAAAGCTTAGTTTCCTGGATGAAATTTTCTACAAAAGAATGCAGGTAAAAGCACAGAGTATGCAAAGCCTACTTATCTTAACATTAAGCAAAAATGTAATAAAAAAAAAAAAGAGAAGCATGCAGCAAAACATTAAAAATATCTAATGTAATAGAATGAACTTACTCATGCACTATGAACACAACCATGATGGGAATTGCGAACGAGAAAAGCATCATACAAATGATAACTAATGAAACTTACCTTTCAGGAGAAAGATTCATCCTCTCTTTGTTAAATTCTTGAAGCCAATCCTCGTCTTCATTGTCTAGATCATACTCAACAAACTCCCCAAGCTCGGCTCGAGCTACAAATAATTCAATACAGTATAAGCATTTTATAAGGATGCACAAGTAGCCGAGCGAATACACTGTAAACCACACACCTCCTCTCGCACGTAAGTAGGATGTAGGTTGACCGAAAGTGCAGGAGTAATCTCTCTCATAAGTATCAACATCCACAAACTGTGGGGTGGGTATTTCAGGAGCTAGTTTCTTGCTAGGAACATGTTGCACCTAAAAGTTCAGAACATCAAAGTCAATGAAAAGCAGCATAGAAAGGATAAAATCTAAGCAAGTTATTCAGATAGAAAGCTGTAAGAGACTAAGAGTTGGTGAGAAAAATCTCAATGAGAAAGCTACTCACCTCAGTATCAACCTCAGATGAAGCAAGGCGTAGGATTTGAGAGTTGCGGGTAGAAGTAGGATTCTCGTCGTCTTCAAAATCTTTCACTGACTTGACAATTGGGAGTTTCTTATGTATGTCTAGTGGCCTTGGTCTGAATGACAGCCTACTCATTTAATTATCTTTTCTTATACATGTGTAACTTAGCTTTGTTCTCATATATCAGTCTTTGACATAACCAATTATATACTGAACTAAGGTTGATCAGCCCAACAGTGAATGAGGTGGAATGTAACAAGAAAGCAGCTGAAAAGTGTCGCAGAGACTAAATTAGAATGGCAATCGCCTATTGTGCACAGAGACTGAAGGAGCGGTGCAAAGGCACGTCGGCAGACTAAATCTACCCTTAGAGGGTTGTTCCAGGCGAAACTCCTACAAGAAATTACAAGCTGGAGGAGCTGCAAAACACCCCCAAATTTGTCACGTATA
The DNA here is from genome assembly GCA_948277035.1 of Euphorbia corollata. Classification (NCBI taxonomy): domain Eukaryota; kingdom Viridiplantae; phylum Streptophyta; class Magnoliopsida; order Malpighiales; family Euphorbiaceae; genus Euphorbia; species Euphorbia corollata. The sequence goes on from CAOJBI013401229.1 coordinate 12,498, forward strand.
TTCAGTACCTAGTTATGGGAATCGGTAACTGGATCAAGGTATATTCACAAATTAACAGCTAAAAGCCCCAAAAGAGGCGCTTAATTTCAAAATTGACGAAGAATAATAGAAGCTTACCTGGTTTGGAGATAGAAATGCACGGAGAGGGGGAGATTGGAGTGAAGAAAGAGGAAAATGTGTGGTTAAACCTGATATCGAGGTCAGTTGAGCCGGAGGTCAAATTTCTCCACAGTGGTTCAAATCCAAAAGTATATCTTCAGTCGAAACAGATGAGCGTTCCTCGATGACGAATGGCTGAGAAAGGAATGGGGTAATCGACAGCGAAAGAACAAAATTACAATAGGGTTCCGTCGAAATTATGTCGTTTCTCGAGACGGCAACAACTATAGCAAGGACTAGGGGGGTAAAAGCTCGGATGGGATTTGAAAATTGCAAGACAATTGAATTACATGTCAATCATTGTAGATTTGTTAACAGCTTGGGTACCTATCTCGTCTGGTCCAGTCCACCCATACCCGTTCTAATTGATCGCCTTGGATATCTTTTTTTCTTTTTATAAATTTGGGTTTGAGTCTGAGTTTGTTAGCCCTTGTTTGGTTTCATGGTTTTTCATGGTATGGTATGGTATGGTATGGTATGGTTTCCACTTAAAGTACCATGTTTGTTTTCATGGTTTTTCATGGTATGGTATGGTTCCTCATGGTTTATAAGACCATGAAAGCCCAATTTTTTGAAACCATGAAATTGGTGGTTTCCCACGGCTTCAACACAATTTTAAAGAAACCA
>CAOJBI013408647.1:0-14758 GCA_948277035.1 Euphorbia corollata
CCGACATTGGCAATGTCGTTACCGACATTGGCAATGTCGTTAATGACATTGGCAATGTCGTTAATGACATTGGCAATGTCGTTAATGACATTGGCAATGTCGTTAACGACATTGGCAATGTCATTTACGACATCAACATTCTTTATGGGTTTGGGCCAGATCTTTGGGCCTTTGGTCGAGACTTGGGCTATCCAAATGGTTTTGGGCATAATCTATAGCTGATTTGAGTTGAAATTATAATAACCAAAGTTCGGGATAGACGTAGAGAGCTTCTTCTGGACGATCTCGGAGTCCTGTCAAAAATGAATGACTAACGAAGAAAGTAATTTATGCCTTCATCATTGTTCTTGTGAGGGGAAGTCAAAATCACGTGCTCACAGTCATCAAGGGAAGCAATGGCTGAATTCCTAGCAAGCCAACCATTGGAGTCTGAATATATTGAGAATTTAGAATTCCCAGATGAATAATTGGCAGTTGTAACGGAAGATTCAAGGAGATGGAAAATGTATTTCGATGGAGCTGTAAACAAAATAAGTGGAGGACTAGGGATCATCATCATCACACCTCAAGGGGCAATAATATCGTTGTCCAAGAGTTTGGAATTTGTTGTCACTAATAATGGAGCAGAGTATGAAGCTTGCTTATTTGGTATGATAGCTTTGGTGCACTTTGAAGCAGATAAGATCAGGGTCATTGGTGATTCTACCTTAGTAATCAATCATATTGTAGGAGAATGGGAATTAAAAGAAGAATCCCTAAGACATTATCTAGAAAATGTATGGAAGAAGGCATCAATGTTCAGTGAATGTGAATCTCATTACCTGCCTAGGGAAGAGAATTAAATGGCAGATGCATTAGCAACTTTACATTGTTAAAATGCTTGACACAACAAGAAGCTACGACAATCATGAAGGGAGTACATTCAGGGGAATGTGGCCCATATATGAATGGGATCATGATAGCTAAGAAAATTCAGCGTATAGGCTATTTTTGGTTGACTTTGATGGTTGACTGCATTCAGATGGCTAAATCTTGCGATGACTGTCAAATCCACAGGGATATCAGTCATCTTCCTCCCACAAAACTACAAGACTTGACTACACCTTGACCCTTCTCAGCATGGAGTGTTGACATTATTAGGGAAATACGACCATCTTCAACAAATGGACATTGATTCATAGTTGTGGCCATTGATTACTTCTCAAAATGGGTAGAAGCGGAGTCTTACACGAATATCACAGCCAAGAAAATGGCTCGATTCATCGAAAGGCACATTCTTACACGATTTGGTGTCCCTCATTATAAAGTTACGAACAATGGGGTCCAGTTCCAAGGTGATACTACTGATTTGATTGAGAAATATGGTATTGAGCATCACCGTTCGTCACCTTATCGGTCGCTAGTAAACGGTGCAGTAGAAGCAGCCAATAAGTCAATCAAGAAAATTCTTTCGAAAATGGTTGTTAGCTATAGAGATTGGGCAGATTTTTTACAATTTACACTTTGGGGATATCAGACCAGCATTCAAACTCCGATGGGGCAGAGGCAGTGCTTCCAGCTGAATTAGCAATTAAATCTTTACGTATAGCCCTTGAAGAGAAGTTGTCAAAGGATCAGTGGGTATGAGCTAGGTATGACGAGCTTAATTTGATTGATGAAAAACGTTTGGAGGCCCTGAGCAGTCTTCAGATGTATCAACAGGGCATGGCGAGGGCATATAACCACAAGGTCAAGTGGCAAAATTTACCATTAAGACTTGGGGATTTGGTCTTGAAATAATCGCGAAAAACGCATATTGATGCCAGAGGCAAATTTCAACCAAACTGGGATAACCCGTATGTGGTAAAGAGAGTCCTCAGTAAAGGAGCTGTGAAGATTATGGACATGGATGGGAATGGGTTCGTCAATCCAGTCAATCAATACAAGCTAAAACGTTATTTCGTGTAAAAAAATAAAAATAAAAATATATATATGTATGTAAATAAAGTTTGTTAAGGACTAGCGAGGGTTCTTAAGCAAAAATAAAGACAAAATAAAAATATGAGAGAATGTCTTCGGTAAAATCCTTCTTAGGAACCTAGGATAACGATGGATAATGATTAAGAATTTGTTACCATTTGTCTTCTGTGATCAAATAAAATTTCTTTCATGACATTATTATTATATAATGAAAAGTTATGTGTATGAAGAAAATGGATATGGAAAATCATTTCATGAAACATACATTCACGAAGCATAATTCGCTTTAATACACATAAGTATATTATAAAGTCACAGACAAGGAAAGCACAAATACATAAGGCAATAGCTCTTATTATCACACAACAGATATGTCATTGTGACAACACCTAATTTCCAAGAAAAAGGCTTCGAGGACGGCAAGTCTCGGTCATTCTTTCTCGAAGAGTCTCCAATCTGCAGGTCCTGATGCTCCAAGTACGATATGCAAAATCTGGGTAGATTTCGAAAGGAAGAGAATAGTTCACAACTACATGGATACGATTTGCCCATTTGTCTACGTACCTATATCTCTGAACATAGGAAAGCTCAGAATCAGCCAAGGAACATAGCAGCTCCGTGAAGCGTTGAGGAAAACCGTACTGTCTGCATAGATGACTTCGAGAGTATGATATAACTTTAGAAAGCCCAGGTAGGACTACTCCTCCCATAGCTAAGTGGGTAATAACAGAAGAAATCGCCCACCTAGGGCAGATCCAACGGATGTCCTCAACAGCACGAGACTCCATGAAATCACGCCATTCTTCTACAGTGAAATGTTTATGGGTATGATCCCCAATGCTGACTAAAGATTATCTTCCCCAATGACCATTGGGCCTGTAATAAACTTCCTTAAGGATTGACAAGATGGCTAACTTATCCTATAACCATAGGTAAAAGGGAAGAAAGATAGATGAAGTTAGAAGATTGTTCTCTATTATTAAAAAAACGAGCATACCTGGAGAAGCATCTTGCTACCACGAGAGGTTGTCTCGATTCCATTCCTAGCCGATCAAAGATAAACTAGTGTTTCAGCCAAGCTCAGAGCTACAGGAGAAGCTCCATCCATCATCTAAGAAATAATGGACATATATGTAAAACTATAAATGTCCGTATTCGTTTCGCACAAAAAGATCCCCAATAGGAGCGAACAGGCCAGGGTATCCAGCTAGCATCATCAAGGCTTAGATCTTTAATCAGTTCAAGGGCAACTTAAAGTTTCAGACCTCCAGAATCCATGCACACCAACTTGTATTTGTCAACTTGAGGAAGGCTGAAACGATTCATCAATGTTTTAGAAAATTTTGAACGATGTGATGGTAATGCGATGGGTAGTTTAGTTGAACACATCAAAATTCCACAGAAATCTTCATACATGGGACATAACTCTTGATCGCCAAATCGGAAGACATTATCGATCGGATCCTAGAATCCAATGGCAGCGTCAATCAACTTTTGCTTGATGATAATTCGAGCGTACTTCTTCATGCTCCTTAGGCTACAACGTTCAAGCCTAGACCAACCATTGGCATTTTTAAGATAACTGTTCAGATCACGGTGGAATCTTACGTAATTACTCATATTAAGATGAAGAAATGAGGGCAAAAAAATGGAAGAGTAGCTATTCGTTATACGTAGTTTACGTAGAAACCTACCAATAATGGTAGATTGCCCCCCACGAACTCATTTTTCATTAATATTTCAATTAGAAATTGCAAATGTAAAGTAATGCAATGAATAAAGAAAGAGTATTTATAAAGCTTCCAACAGAAGTGGCAAAATCGCGTTGTACAGTGTGCCAAAAATGTCTATATTCTAATCAAGAGAAGAAAACTGCTAAAAATCCTAAGTCTACTGCCCAAAGCCTAGATCATCGAATACCGGGCGATAGTCCGATGTGGATCATACGGGTCAGAAGATCTTGGATAGTAATGCTGCTGCTGCTCTGAATCATAAGAAGTGGAGGGCCCTGCGAATGAGAGTGGCTGCTGCTGCTACTGCTGCTGCTAATGGTCATAGGGAACAGAGGGCCCTGTGTACAAGGATGGCTATTGCTGCTGTTATTGTGACTGTAGCGGAACCCCATGTATCCGCATGTTTACGATCTCAGCATTCAGTTAATGGATATGCCCCTGAAAAAATTAGAAGTCATCATGCATTTTCATAATATTGCATCATGTTTCACATAACAGGAAATGAGAGACTTACAATCATCTTGGAGCTATACCCTAGGATGAAGCACTGCATCGCTTGGTGATACTTCCAATCCCTAGTGCTATCAACTATAGGGACCTGTCGGATAAAGCATAAGCTAAAGCTTAGCACAAATTAAAAGAAAACTTAAAGTTGAAAGACTCAAGCACTCACATGAGTAGCGTCAGGTGGGATGTAAGTCACCTACCGCTCAGGATCAAAATATGGCTAAATCATCAACTGAAAACTGCTCCCTTCAGGCCTGAAGATGCTAAAGTCAAACTTAACAGGCTGGAAAGCTTTGTGACTAGAGACGATCACTGAATCAGCTGAAGCGGTGACAAAAGAAGCAGATGAGCTTGCAGGGCAGCTCTTGGCCCTCTTTCGGCCCTGATGATCCTGTAGACGATAAAATACACAAGGTTAGCATGCGAATTAAAAAGGGAAAGGAGAATAGAAAAGTTGGAGAAAAGCTTACCGTCACTCTGGTCGCTCCACGGGAACTAGAAGAAGCACCTCCACCTAAAAGACTTGGACCTCCTGAGGGACCACCACCTCTTGAGGGACCACTACCCCTACTCAAGGGAGCCCTGTCACTCCTCTCCTCCTTGGCATTAGCCGGAACTGGCTCAGGATCAACGTCAGGCCATCTGAGGAGACGAGTACATCAAAACTCTTCATAAGCCCCTGGAAGACTGGTAAGGATATAATCCTCACCTGCATGACAATTGTCCTATGTTGTTGGTGTTTTGAGGCCATAACAACCAACTGGGTAGTAGAGGAGGAGCTAACCTGAGTTTAGGAGGAAGATGGCACCCTTCGATCCTACTCCCTAGGTACTACTCGAGAGACTGAGGGCTAGCGATAATCAGGTGCCTACTAACAAACGGTCTAGCATCCCACATCTCCTGACTCCAAGTAGATGAATCACCCCATGGAGCAGTCCTAATCTATATTCGAATATTCAAAATAAGGAAGCGAGCAGTTCAAAAATGAAGAAGATATATAAGGAAATGACTGTATCCTGGGAGGTGGTAAGGTCTCAAAGACGCTGCAATAGCTGGAGACGGGTAAGCTGGACATCCCACGAACGAAAGTAGTGAGGAAGCTTGGGCAAATAGGGACAGTTGGTCCCCGGAACCAACAAAGGCCTATCCAGAATCCCCATCTCAAAAAACCAAATCTGCAAAAGGAAAATAAAAAGTCAGAATGAACCAACACTCGAAGAATTGAAAAGAAATTAAAGGTGAGGAATCTTACCGCAACAACCTGAAAAGAAGATTTGAACTTCTCTACCTTATTCCTGGCACACTGATCTTGTGTCCAGTATAAATGAGCTAAGTCGACCCGTCCCCAAGCTTGGCAATTAAAGCCCTCAAGATTGACCAAGCTTGGTAAGATATTAAGATTAATATCGAACCACCCGGTGGGAAAGCAAATCTAGGACAAGGTGGAAGCTATGAAAGCCTGAGCCTCGTAGGAGACTGAACTGTTATAAGTGCCTGAGAACCTGATCAATGCCTCAATCATCATCCTATCGAACCGATGATAAGAGAAAGTGGCATTGAAGTTTATCATTATCCCGGCGAATGGCAATCCAGTGATGATGCAGTAGTCAACTGGGGTGATGGTAAACTCCCCGCAAGAATAATGGAAAGTGTGGGTGGTGTCAGACCAATGGCTCAGTAAAGCTGACACGAGATCTTTTTTCAAATAAGGATACCCGTGAGAGCGCTTATACACCAGATTTCGAACCATGGTACCAACCCTAGTGGAGTTGACAATGGTCCAAGCATCTAGAGATAAGGCTCTATACCCACTGTGCACATGATGCATACTACCGCCGTCATGCTCAATCACCTGCATTTAATGATTTTTCACAATTCATGCATATATATACGAACATTTGATGACTCCAGTGGTTACCGGATCCAACATGGCATTTCAAAATAAAATTATTTAACATGCATACATCCCAAGCATATTTTTTAATTAAAAATAAAGCATGCATTGTAAGAAATAATTTTCTAAGTTATTTCTACGACATGAAATAATTTTCTAAGTTATTTCTACAACATGAAATAATTTTCTAAGTTATTTCCATGACATGAAATAATTTTCGGAGCTATTTTATGACGTAAATTAATTTTCTAAAAATTAATTTCATGATATTATATTTTTCAAAATTATTTTAAAGCACAAAATAATTTTTCCTAAATTAATAAGCATATTTTCTAAAAATAATCAAGGAATTTAAATAAATTCTGCGACATGTATAAAGGTATTTCCTAAAAGTTCCGCAACATGCACAAGTTTTAATAAATAAATCATGCATATTAATTAAATAAATAAATAAACAAAAAGAGAAGAGAAAAGGGAACTGGCCAGGTTGCGAGACAGATGTTCCGCCGGATCTAGAGCCTCTGGGATCGGAGTGAAATGCCCGATAGAGTGGTACTCCCAATTGGGAGGCATGCCGTAGAGAGCTTCCGCAGGCACAACAGGGATGGAGACCTAAACTCCATCAATATATATATAGATAGTTTGAGGAGTGACGGCGACTGCAGGAAGTCCAGTCCAGGCATAAAAAAGCTTGTACCACATCACAACTCTGAAAAATCGGAGCAGGAGCGGCATAGCCGGAAAAAGGAAGAGCGAAAACATCGTCGCTAAAAGCTGAAAATTTTAGAGGGAAGTTAGAGAGAGTGTGTGAAAGGTGTGAAGAAAAATGAAAATAGATGGGGGTATAGCACCCAGGAAATTAGCCTGCAAAGGTCATAATTATGACCGTTGCACCCAAGGAATTGGCCCTATGGCCAATTCTCGGGGTAAGATGGTAATTTCGCCATCTTACCCCACTTTTTGATATTTCTAGCATTTTTAAGCTGTTTTCAGTTCTAATTTCAACTGAGCATACCAGAAAATGTTCTGAAACATGTACCAGCATGATTTTCACCCATTAAAATATTTTCAAAAATTTTCAAAGTTAATCTTTAGCCCCGCGCCAATTTCAAAATAATTTTAATTTTCGCTTTTTGCTCTCGTTAATATTTTAATTGAAGGGGCAAAATATTTTGATTTAAAATCTCATCAATTAAAATATTAACTCATGCATTCACACTAGTTTTTAGCCTATTTCACATACAAATAAATTTCTCTATGGATCGAAATTCTTGTATGCGAGGGGCAAACTGTTAGCGCGGTCCGTTCGGATCCACGATGAGGATATTTACCAACTTCGAAGTACGGTAATGACATGAACCAAGCGGAGCCGAGTTATCATATTTATTTATTCATGAATTTATAAAACTGAAAAATCGTATTTCAAAAAGTCCAATTTCATTGAACAGACCGAAAATCCGCAAAAAAAATCAAAGCCCAATTGAACCGGGCTCCGACCTACACCCTAGGCTCCCCGGATTTGGGGGATTATGCCCCCATAGGTAATTAGCCCGTGGGCTAATTACCAACTTCCTATAAAATGAAGTGCTTCCCTTCCTATTTACGCAAAGTTTGACGTCTCGTTTCGCCCCAGAGCAAAATTTATCAGTTTTCGCTTCTAAACGCGTCAAAACTCTGTCGAATTAAAGATTCTTCACTCAAAATCATTCGAGCTTTGATTTGATTCAAGTTTCCCACGAAAATTCTCAACTCAAACTCGTTAAAACTCGTTCCAAATCAATTTTACTCGTGATTATAACCATAACTCGAGTCAAAACGCTTTCAAAACACTTCAAATCACCTCAATCACTTCCTTTTCTCAACTTTTCTAAAAGTTTTCCATCAATCTTGACAAAAACGGTCCCGTACCAACTCTCATGTCATCCTGGAACAACGCAAAAGGTAACTAAGGGTATTGGCTCTAAGCCTTAAATTTCTTATTTTCATTTTCATTACAGTTAACATTGCATGTTTGAGTAAAGAGCCACTAGAGCTACTTTATTATTTAATTTTCAATAAAATGCATTAATATGTGAGAACGAATTTGCAGGTAAAGATCGGATTTCCCATATCAGGGGAAACTCCATCCAAATAACATGGGAAAATCCCAAGTAGCACCGTTACTCTACCAGATTTTCAATAGCAATTTATTGTTTTATTAAGTCGTCGTAATGCCAAAATTATAATTCAAGTATAATTCTCGATTTTTGAATAAATTAGTAATTATTATATCCAAACTCAGAATCTCAACTTTTAAGGTATAAAAATCCTACTACGGATCAGTATAACACAATTCCTGGTGGAGCTGAACCGGGTGGCGACTCTTTTTCCGTAAAATAGGGTTTTAACCTTATTTTACTATTTTTATCATTATTTTAATAAAATCAAATTGAAAATGATTTCTCTTAAAGAAACTTAATCCCTAGAGAGCGAACGCCATCTCTACTACTTTCAAAACAAAACCCGGGCGAATTTGCACCTCGCGCAGTTCGAGCATAAAATAGCTTTTCTAACCTCTACGAAAAGGACCGCCCACTCACAGTAGGCGTGGGAACAACCTCCTTTCAATTATTATAACATGTTAATGAAGTAGATCTAGGGTATCTTGCACGAAATTTACTAAGCTCATCTTACCATCTTATTGCTAAGATCCACTATAAAACTTCACTCCGGGATTTCTCCGCATGTAAATTACTGTTTATGGATTAAGCTCAAGCAAGCATTCTATTTAATTTAAATAGAAACCCCTAGCACATTTCTAGTCTCTTTTCGATACTTGTAGAAGTATGTGTTTTGTGTTAGATCCATGTTCTAATGGGAGGAATAGCCAAATATCTTTTAAGGATAGTGTCTTTGACATGACTCAACATACCTGACTTTTACTCTTATTTTCTTCAACATACTTCACTCAGTACAATTAACTCAGCATACTACACTAAGCATCAGATACACAACAAGATAAGCACAACATATAATCAATAAAGTCTTCACTCAGGAAGCTCAGTAGCATAGTTTTACTTAGCAAGCTCAGTCTATCTTTTCAATATTCTTAAAGTATATTCCTTCTTTCAATGGTAACGAAACTGTTGTACCTCCAATACCGGCATAATATTTGCTTAGCCTTTTCTTGATGTCTCTAAAATTGATGTTTTTAGTGGTGAGAATTTCAAAAAATGGTAGGAAATAATTTTCTCTGTTCTTGATATGCATGGAGTTGAGTATGCCCTTTCAAAAGTTGTTCCATTTGAACCTGCTACTGATACGAATTCTTGTATTCATGCCAACAAAGTTTGTAGACAAAGTATTATGATCGAGTACTTTGTCTAATGGATTATTTGATGTCTACTTTTCTAAGAAGGAAGCCAAAGAAATTTGGGAATATTGATTACAAAATACACTACTAAGGATGTAGGTAAACAGAAATTTGTAATTGGAAAATATTACAAATCGGAAATGGTGGAAGATAAGGACATCAAGACCAAAATCAATGAGTATCACAAACTTATAAAGGATTTGAAATCCGAGAATATCGTTCTTCCTATGAATTTGTTGCAGGTTTATTAATTGAGAAGTTGCTTACGTCTTTGAATGCTTACAAACAGTAGTTGAAGCATAAGCATCAAACCTTGTTATTAAAAAACTCATTACTAATGTCATCATAGATGATGCAAACTGGAAGGAGCTTAGAGCTGCTAAAGGAAAAAAGATCATTGCTAAGGGAAATTTCGTGCAGTCCATTCCTCAACAAGGAAAGAGGTATGATGCTTAACATGGTTTCAAACCCTAAAGTGATAAATCTTCAGGATGAAAGGAAATTGTTATGTATGTGGGAAACTTGGTCACTATGCTTCTCACTGTAGGAGGCAAGTTGTGAAATGTGACAATCCTGCTAAAACTAATGTCAATTTAGTTGAAGTAGATGATATAATTGCTGATGTCATTTCACAAGTTAATCTGGTGGTTGATGTGAATGAGTGGGTATTAGACTTTGGTGCTACGAGGCACATTTGTACGAATAAAAATGCGTTCAAGTCCTATACTTAAGTTGATAGTGGAGAAGAAACTGTGTATCTTGGTGATTCCATACCTACTCAAGTTCTTGGAAAAGTGGAAGTTCTTCTCAAACTCGCATATGGTAAAGTTTTAGCATTGAATGAGGTACTTTGTGTTCCTACTATTAGAACCAATTTGGTGGCCTTTTAGGCAAAAATGGAGTAAAGGTAGCTTTTGAGTCCGACAAGGTTGTAATGACCAAGAATAATGTGTTTGTTGGGAAGGGTAATTTGAATCATGGTTTATTTGTACTCAACGTTGCCGAAGTTATTAATAATAAAAATGCTAGTATTTCCGCTTATATTGTTGAAATTTGTGATTTATGGCATGCTAGATTAGGATATGCTAGTTTGCCTTATTTGAAATTGTTAAACCAACACGGTATGATTTCAAATATTAATTTTTCAAGTTTTGAAAAATGTGGAATTTGTGTAGAATCAAAACAAACTAGAAAAACTTTTTCATCTATTCAAAGGGAATCCAAATTACTAAGTTTGATTTAGTTAGATTTTGACGATTTGAAAAAACCATGACTAGCGGTGGTAAAAAGTATTATATTACTTTTATAGAAGATTTTTCGAGATATACAAAAGTTTATTTACTTAATAGTAAAGATGGGGCTTTTGATATGTTTTTGCTATACAAAAATGAGATTGAGTAAGAAGATTAAAAGGATTAGATCCGATATAGTATTTTGCTTTTAATGAATTTTATGAGAAAAATGGCAATATACATGAGATTACACCTCATTATTCACCTGAATCCAACGGTATAGCTGAGAGGAAAAACCGAACTTTAAAAAAATGATGAATTGTATACTTTTAAGTTCTTGTGCTCCTGATAATTTGTGGGTGATTCTATTTTTTCTGCTTATCATATACAAAATAGAATTCCATATAAGAAAACCAATAAGACATCTTATGAGTTGTGGAAGGGTTATCCGCCTAACCTCAAATATTTGAAAGTATGGGGGCATCTTGCTATAAGGTTCTTCTTCCCGAATCTAAAAAGAGGAAAATAGGTTCAAAAATTTCAAATTGTAAGTTCACATATCGGCTATGTGGAGCATAGTGTTGTTTATAGATTTCTTGTGCTTAGAAATGATGTTTTTGAAATGATATTATTATTGAAACAAAAAATGCAGAATTTTTTTAGTATGTTCTTCCATTAAAGATTAGAGATTTTCCCAATATTGTTCCAGATATTAACCCGGTTGCACCAATTTCTCAAAATAATTTTGAAAATGAGATTTTGAGAAAAGGTAAGAGAATTAGCAGAGAAAAAACTTTTGGTGATGATTTTTATATGTATTTGGTTGAAGATGAACCTATGACTTTTTCCAAAGTTATTTAATCTTCCAAATCAAAATTTTGGAAAGGGGCTATTAAAGTTGAAATTGATTCTATTTTGAAAAATTGAACTTGGATTTTGGTTGATTTACGTCCAGGTGCAAAACCTATTGGTTGCAAATGGATTTTCGAAAAGAAACGTCATCTCGATGGATTTATTGATAAATTTAAAGCTCGACTTGTTGCAAAATGTTTTTCCTCAAAAAGAAAATGTGGATTATTTTGATACTTTTGCTCCGGTGGCTAGAAATTCTTCAATTAGAATTTTAATTGCTTTAGCTTCTATCTATAATACTTAAAATGGTTGATAGTACATGTATGATAATTTATCTTTATGTGGATAATATGCTTATCTTTAGTCCGAGTATTGACATTCTCAATAGAGTAAAGATATTTCTATCATCAAAGTTTGATGTGAAAGACATGGGAGAGACTAGTGTGATATTGGGAATGAGAATCATAAAGAAGGATAATGGAATCTTGTTAACTCAAGAACATTATGTTGAGAAACTTCTCAAGAAGTTTGAATATTATGATGTAAATAATGTGAGTACCCTTTATGATTCTAGTATCTCATTAGTGAAAAATAAAGATGATCTAGTGGGTCAATCCAAGTATCCACAAATTATGGTAGTTTGTTGCACTTGATGAATTTCACACGTCCTAACGTAGCATATGTTATATGTAGGTTAAGTAGATATACACATAATCCAAATAATGATCATTAGGCAGCCATATTGAAGCTTATGAAATATTTAAGAGGTACCATGAATTATTGTATTTTATATAGTGGAAATCCCAATGTACTAGAATGGTATAGTGATGCAAACTAGATCTTTGATTCAGATGAGAGAAATCCACTAGTCGTTATGTTTTCACTCTTGGTGGTGGAGTAATAACATGGAAGTCAAGTAAGCAAACCATAATAGCAAAGTCGATTATGGAATATGAGTTTGTTGCTTTAAAGCTGACTTGCAATGAGACTGAGTGGTTGAAAAACTTCTTAGTGGGTGTGCCTTTGGGAATAAAGCCAACATATTCTGTGTATGTTCATTATGATTGCCAAATAGCAATATCAATATCGAGAAATAAGACCTATAATGGCAAAAATAGACATATATGTCTAAGACATGAATTATGAAGCAATTGCTAAGAGATGGAGTAATTTCCATAAATTATATAAGGTCGGAAGTGATAATTTCCATACATATTTATCACTCAGCACGATTAACTCAGCAAGAATTACTCAACATACTACACTAAGCATCAAATATACAACAAGCTCAGCACAACATTTACTCAGCAAAGCCATCACTCAACAAGTTCAGCAAAATCTTCACTCAGCAAACTCAACAACATAATTTTACAGTTCAGCCTATCTTTTCAACAACCCATATTAAGTTAACACCATCCATATATATTGGACATCATAAAGGTGTCAATCAATTTTCAACACTAACCAGTATAATTAGAATTAAGCTAAGACGAAATTTAAGAATTTGCTTATTAGAATACTTATTTATGAACATTTTGTAACTAAACAATAAAGCATAAATTATACAGAGAGCTCTAGCCAGATAGGAGCCCATAAGTTAAATTATTGACAAAGCTTAGAGCATCTCTGTTAGATTGTGTATTCCAAATCTACATGACATATGAAATAGAAGTCTTAATTAATGACATGATAATTATTTTATAAATAGATGATGTAATTTAAAAAGTTACGCACAATAAATTATCTATTTGCATTTGTGAATCTATTTCTTAAAAAATTAAATAATAACAAAATAGTTAGATTTAATATTAAAATATTATTATTTTGTATGAAAATAATATTTATTGTTATTATTATGGATAGAAAGATATGAAATAAATTTCTTGAACATGGTAAAAGAATTTTATTATTAACATGAATGTAATTGAAAAAGAAATGAAATAAATTCCATGAATTAATTAACAACATGGATGACATTTGGAGAATAAAATAGGAAGCGATAGAACACTTAAAAAGATTGATAAAATGGGGTTGAAGATATCTTATTGATATATTTTTCATTTATGATTTATACGCATGCGACCATAAATGAGTGAATGAATACTTAATTTGTTTAAATATTTATGAATAAAAAAATTAAATCTGGGACTGTCAGATTGTAGTGAAAGAGAGCAGATGAGAGTTTTCCAGTAATGCTACACGTAAGTACATTGAAGCAAAGTCAAAGTTGGATGCCTTACATAGCGATATAGAAACGTCTTGGAAACAAAAATCCAAGGTTACCTGGCTACAAAGCGGAGATAGTAACACCCGATACTTTCATAACTATGCTTCCTCACGACGTCAAAAATATAGAATTGATTCACTTGTGGATAATTCTAATGTGAAGCTCAATTGGGATAATGGTCTACAAGAGCACATTATTGATTACTATGAAAAGCTCTTTTCTAAAGCAGACCTGCTAGAGTTTGGTATTGTGAATTTGATAAAGTCACGGGTTTCAGTGGAGCAGAATGTGGAGATAGTCAGGCCTATTTCTAAAGAGGAGGTCAGAAATGCACTCTTTTCTATGCACCCCGACAAAGCCCCAGGCCCTAATGGTTTTAATCCAGGTTTTTTCCAATCCTATTGGGATATTTTGGGTGATGATATTTTCCATTTTCTGATGAATGCTTTGAATTCATGTAAAATGCTTGCTGATTTGCAATTTACAAATATTGTTCTTATCCTGAAGTCTAAAAATGGTCAAAAAATTACATATTACAGATCAATTGCCTTATGTAATGTGCTTTATAATGTTATGTCAAAAGTCTTGGCTAATCGGTTAAAGTATATTTTAGGGGATGTTGTGTCTGAAAATCATATTGCTTTTATTCCTGGTAGACTTAATACATACAATGTTCTTATTGCTTATGAAGTGGGACATTTTTTACATAGAAAGAATTCTAGTCTTGATGGTTTTGTTGCTTTAAAGCTTGATATGGCTAAAGCTTACGATCGAGTTGAGTGGGAGTATGTTAAAATGGTGCTTAGTAGAATGCGTTTTTCTCCGAAATGGATTTCTTGGATGTTAATGTGTATTTCCTCTATCAAATATTCTTTTTGTACTAGTGGCCGTAGGTTTGGTTGTATCGTTCCTAATCGAGGGCTTAGACAAGGTGAAACGATTTCTCCTTATCTTTTTATCTTGTGTGTTGAGGGTTTATCTGCAGCTTTGTCAAGTTTGGAA
>CAOJBI013408851.1:0-11991 GCA_948277035.1 Euphorbia corollata
ATTTTACAACTTTGTCGGTCAATCACAATTGACTAATAAATAATATATTTATTTGAATTTTATCTTCAGTGTATTCCCACATACAGTAATGAATTTTTTTTACTGGACCTGAATTGTCCTTGAGCATTTGCTTATAATCAATACTTCCTCTTTTTATTAATATTGACACGGTTAAATTTATTAAGTTAATAAAAATACTAATACATCCTAATAAATCTCTCTATGCTCTCTCCTAATTATATTCACTAATCTGATAAAAAGAAGTAATTATTTCCGAATTATCTACTTAATATACGCCCTCCGACTTATTGTCATTCACAAGGCCATCAAATGCTACTCTTGATGATTAAAGATTGTCATTTTACTTAACATTTCATTCTCTTTTGTTTGTCAATTTGGTACTTTTTTTTAATTTACCTTTGTAATCATTAGTAAAGAGATTAAGTATCAATAAAGTTATAAAGTAGTAATTAAGAATAAAGAGAATTTTATTATAAAGTAAAAGGAATATATTAGTTATTTTGATATTGTAACAAATGTTTTACTGATTTTGATTAAAAAAAATTCTAAAATGATAAATTTTCGGCATCGGAGGAAGTAATTATTATCATTTACTAGGAAAAATAATTAAGGATAGAAAAGCAGGACAATTTACATTATAACATTAAAAATGGTAAACAACATGTAATTGAAAATTTTCCTAGCCTAAACAACGTCATTTATATAAAACGGGAGGTAGGATCATCTAGAGTGAAGATATGAGAATGAAAAAGGTTTAATACATCATGGATCCCTCAACTTGTCTTAAAAAATCTCATGCCCCCCTGAATTTTTAAAATGATCCCGTAGCTACCTCAACTTTCAAAAAGTGATCATGTAGCTACCTCAACTTTCAAAAAGTGTACCACTTTACTCCCTAAATGCCACGTGTTCACTTATGGTTGGTTTGACTTTTCAAATATGTCATTTTTCTAAATTTTCTCACTCCAATCAGAAGCTGACACGTGACTTTCAAGGAGTAAAATGGTACACTTTTTGAAAGTTGAGGTAGCTACGATGTCACTTTTTGAAAGTTGAGGTAGTTACGGGGTCATTTTGAAAGTTCAGGGGGACATGAGGTTTTTTTGGACAAGTTGAGGGATCTCATGATGTATTAAGCATTGATGAAACATGTTTATACACACACATGTTTTCATCATTATCGAGACTGCAAAATACTACTCAATGAAAATAGGCCAAATGCAGGAGCCCTCCTAAGTTGGTCCAAAACGCCCTCCGCCATCCCAAACTTTCAAATGTGACACTTTACCCCCCCAATGTTGGCAAAATTGATACGGTTTGCCCCCCCTCAATGCCACGTGTCAGTTTCTGATTGGTTTGACTTTTTCAAAAATTACAAAATCTTTGAAAAGTCAAAATAATCAAAAACTGTCATGTGACATTGAGGGGGCAAACCGTATCAGTTTTGCCAACATTGGGGGGCAAAGTGTCAGAGTTGAAAGTTTGGGATGACGGAGGGCGTTTCGTGCCAAGTTCAGGGGGCTCCGCATGCATTTGCCCATGAAAATAAGGTCTAGTTCCATAGTCAACCAAAATAAGGAAACATTTTTTTATGAAATTTAATTTAATTCAGTTCATTATTGATCTTTTTCAATATAAAATCTCTTTAAAAGTTATACACAAAAATGAGTTCGTTGAAATTCACAAAAAAAAAAAAAAGATTTTCAAATGCAACCATAAGAAATTAATTAATGATTAAAGTAGCTTGTAATCGGTTACTCAATCATTAATAACATATATTATAATTAATACTGTTGTAAATAAACAAAAATTATAAGAGGATTATAACTAGAATAAAGAGAGATTTTATTGATTATCTCTGAAGTGTATAGAATAAGAAAATTTGAATCCTATTTATAGGAAAATCAATGGTAAAACCGTAAATAAATCAATTGCATAAATGTAGATAAGTATAAAAACTTTAATAATTTACATGGGTCCCATAGTAATGCATAGTAACCACGGCTGTCCCGCCGGCTGCGTCAATATTCAACAAAGCCTAATTTAACAATGTGTTCATACTGTTAAATCATATAATTATTTTTGTGCATCTCCCTTTTCAAGTGATTATCAAAAGGTGTTGTTTTCTCTCTCTATTCAAGTATAAAGCCATACATTGATGAAACAATGCTGTCTGAATATTCGACCTATTTCAACACAAGTATTTAAAAATGTTTGGACCCTATTGATGTGTGTTAGATTAGCCATTCATTGTAATCTGGCTCATGATATTATATATTTAAAGACTTTTTTTTAATTTTTTAAATTTACTTCGTTTGACCTTACATTAAATAGAAAGAAAAATCTCCAATTCACACCAGATATGATTTAGACCTGGAACTTTTGAAAAAAAATCTTCTATCCCAGATTAGGTGTCCCCAACTATATTACTCATTCAAATCTTGACGTGTGACCGTTTTTTTAATTTGTTTTTTTTTTCGTTTTCTCTCTCCCACTTATTTTCTCTTTCCTAATTGTCATACACATGCAAACAATTGAGTGGAAGATATAGTTGAGAACACTCAATATGGGACAAGAAATTCTTTTTCGGAACTTTTAAAGTACATAACTTCCATCTTAACGCCCATAGCATACATTTAACAATTTAGAAACAGATTTCTAAAGTTCCAAATCTCTGATTGATTTCCCAAACCCACGTATGTGCTCACCACTAATTTATATATGTAAGTATATTCCTTTTATATGCTTTACAAGTCAAAACCCATAATTATATAATCAATTTATTCCACAAAATTACTAATATACAAAGATATTATGCCCTACCAGGCTACCCTACACGTTAACCTTTATTTAATAATTACAGTTAAGTCAATTTAGTTGATATTATTCCATATGCTCCATTGAAATTTTCTTCGTTAAATTCGAAAAGGTTAAGTTTTCATTGAAATGTCATAATTTTATGTGTATCATAATTTGTTCTCAATTAGGTTTAAAGTATATATTATTCTTATTCTCTTTGTTGTTAACATTATCGGAATCTATTCTGATTTTGGAATATTTTCTACAAATCATTTTAAAATTATTAAAATAAATTTTAATTCCATGAAATATACTATAAGTTTTCACTTCCTTCAAAGTTTGTTAAGTTGCTGCTATGCCAGTCAATAGGACATTTTATAATTTTGCACTGTCAAATCGGGCCGTATCAATAGCTTTATTATAATGTATGGAGATGGAAGTAATTAATAGTAAATGACTATAAATATTACATGGCAGTACCGTTGAAATAAAAGTTGGAAAGATGAAAGAAATATTAATAAAAAATGTAAATGATAAATTAGTATTTTTAATAACATTATAAATATTTTTGTTGATTTTGATGATTTAGTTAAGATCTTGTTTTTTTAATTACAAAAATTTGAACTGAATTAAACTGAATTTATTTTCTATTTAAATTTATAATCATAATTGAATTGAATTAAAGTGAGTATAAAAATAATTATTTTATTTTTATTACTTACATTTAATTAATACATTGAATAAATTCACATATTTTTTCCTAATAAATTACTATAAATTGTATTCAATGGGACTTGAGGAGTGATGAATATTTGAAAAAAAAAAATTAATGCTAGTGCTAAAAGAGGTTGACTTGTCCATCTCAAAAATAAATTAAAAATCCTAAGATGATTGTGTCAATTCATATATGTTGTTTAATACTAAAAAAAATAACAGAAAGAAGTTGGAGCTGCGTCATAGAGCAGGAATTTATTTATATTTTGTAAAAAATGATTAATAATTGGAATAACATTTTTTTTACCGGTATAAGTTATGAGGGGCTGAAATTCCAGAATAGTTTTAAACCTCTTTGTTGATTTGTTATCGAAGAACATTGTCGGCAACTCAAGGAGATGATAAAGTGAAGAAGAGAAACCATTTTAGGTTTGTGTTTACTATTTACAAATTACATTTTCAAGAATTAATTTATATTTTTATTATATATAACATGTGTATACACTTGTTATAAATCTATTGTATACTTGTTATATACATGTTATATTTTTATTATATTTTTTTCTGAATGTAAAATATATATATATATTATATATGCATGTGTTATGTACCTTTATATACTTATTATAAATCCGGAATGTAAAATTTGTAAATGTGAAATTGTTTACAGTGAAAATTGAAAAATTAAAACTTAAATTTTTTTTCCTGTAATTTATATATATTTTAACAGTGGTATGAAAATATGAATGGGTTGTATTTTTTTTATGTTCATTCTTAAAATAAATCCCAATAAAGAGTTGGATTTTTATTGGTCAAATACATCAATACCCTCTCAACTTGGTTTAAATATTTTGATGCCATCCGGAACTTAGAAAAGGTTCAGTTACCTCCCTTATATTGGTAAAAGCGAACCATTTAACCCCCTCAACGTCACGTGTCAAAATAGACTTTTAAAAGATGTCATTTTCTAATGTTTCTGTTTCTAATCAGAAGTTGACACGTATATAGCATTGATAATACAAACTGATACATTTTTACCAAGTTCAAATAATTGATTAAAACTTTTGAAAGTTTAGGATGACATCAAGCTATTTGAATTAAGACTCTAGCTTTTATTTTTAACCCTAATAACCTCACACACGTATGTAAATGATCCTAATTACCAATTAAATAGTTATTTCCAAATTTCAATTTGAAAAGTTTCATCTCTTGTGATCATTTTCAACTCAAATTTAAGTTGAAAGCATTTTAATTTATTCCGATTTTTTTATTTTTTTTGTTACTCACACAATCCTTAAAAATTTAAAAGATATTAATTAGTTGAAAAAAGCAAAACTGAATTCAAATTTTTATAAAGTCCAATTATTAACGGACTTGGTCATAAGTATTATTAACTTTATTTATAAAAAAAATTAAATTCGATAATCTGAGTATCTCATCATTCATTTTGACAGCTACGAGAATTAATTCTAGTACCAACTTTATTTGTATACAAAGTAACAATTAATTTGTTGTTTAATATTATTAGATGCATTTTATACCACTCTTTGAAGGACGATAATACATTAAAATAATTCCTGGTTTGTAAAAAACAAACTTTAGAAAAATGTTTTAGGCCAAATGCATACGAAGCCCCCCGAACTTGGCACGAAATGTCCTCCGCCACCTCAAACTTTCATCTGTGATACTTTACCCCCCAATGTTAGCAAAACTGATACACTTTGCCCCCCTCAATGCCACGTGTCAGTTTCTGACTGGTTTGAATTTTTCAAAAATTTCAAAATCTTTGAAAAATCAAACAAATCAAAAAATGACACGTGGCATTGAGGGGGCAAATTGTATCAGTTTTGCCAACATTAGGGGGTAAAGTGTCAAGTTTGAAACTGGGGGATGGCGGAGGGCGTTTTGGGCCAACTTAGGGGGGCTCCGTATGCATTTTGCCAATGTTTTATTATATATATGTATGTATATATGTATACATATATGTATATATGTATACATATATACATATATGCATATGTATATAGACTTTTTGTTAATATACTTTGAATTAATTGTTAAACTTAAAAAACTCAGTCGACCCCATCATATTCATCTGGTTCCATAACTGGCTGTTCTAAATTCTTACAACGCTAGAATTGGTCTCTTTGATTTATTTAGTCCAAGCTTCACTTAATCCAACTTATCTATTGCTTCCCATGTATTCATATTACTTGTTTATACCGGGCAAATTCGGGATTGCCTTCCGGAACTCCAAAAGCAATAGGTCCAATGCAACTCACAATTTTTTTTTCCACATAACATAGAGAAAGACTTGTAGCAGCTTAGTTTGGCATTTGTTTGAAAAAAGCAACTTTGATACACTTTGTCGGAGAGATTCGTGATCACTAAATACATTTGATGGGTATAGAGAGAAATTTGTGATTCGTTCTCAACTTAAGTGCGTGCATTGTTACAAGTTACTATATTTTATAGAAAACTTTGATCCTTTAACAAGGATATTGGACTTTCAATACAAATTTCATTATATATATATTGTCGAGTATAAAGTAGTACATATAAGACTCGAATTTATACCTAGGACATAATTTATGTTGGCAGTGTAAAATTCATGTTGTATGATCTTAAAAATACATCTTCAACTAACCACAATACAGTGTGATTGCTCCATATATATAAGCTTCACTAATGTTGTACGTGTACAACATCATGCAGAAAAAATAAAATACTAGAAGACATAGGTTTGTGCTGACACGGTACATTGTTACTGACAAATCAAACATAATAACTTCACATGTCATTAATTTAGTTCTAAGTTATGATGTAGGGGTAGTTCTGTTTGACATAAAATCTTTTGTGAATCTTTATGTAACTTATTCAAACAATCACAAAACAGACCCCAAATTTTACTGAAGCACAAGCAACAAAACAATGTAAACAGCAAATCCAAAAAGAAAAAGATACAGCCAAATAAGGACCGCAACAACTTGAATTTGAAAAATAGCATCAGCTGTACAAAATTTGCACATTCTTGAGAAAATACCCAAAAGTGCAAGAATAAAGAATTGTGGGTTTTTGAAAAAAAAAGAAACAGATGCTCTTTGTATAATACAACATGTATTCTTTATCTCATGGTGGTCATGAAAACAAGAAAATTGTTGGTGATTTATTTTGTTTCCTATATCTACAACACCCCTTAACCAAGCATTTGGTTGCCTTTGTTTTTTTTCATATATCTACAACACCGTGTTTGGTGATTTTGAACTATTGCCTTCCAGAACAATTTCAAACAAATCAGCTTCATATTCTTCATCAAATTCCTTTGTCTGATTAATGTTGTGGGTGCTACTTTTAGTTGCACTTCTTGTTTGCCACTGCGAATCAATTCTGCCCATCGAAAACAGTTCTTTACTGTCTTCATACCCCAAAGCCGAAGAATTTAAAGGCCCAACGAAGCATGGATTTGGGGTTCTTTGAGCATTTGCTGCAGCATAATCAAATGCACTTTGCCCAAAATTCACCAGAACCGTTATGTCACTGTTGGCTGCAATTGTTGGGTAAAGTGGGCTTCCGAATTCCTCCGTTTTGCAGTTAATTACTTGTACTAGTTCCGCATTTACTGTGAAATATACTTTCTTTTGCCTTGGATCATATCCACACCCAATTACTTTGCTCTTTTTTGCCCATTCTGATCCTTTCTCTGCTACTTTCATCCCTATTAAACAGATCATTACTGTTACTTGAAAACACTAAAAATTGTATTAAATTGCTATAATTTTATATAATTCTGTTTCATTGGCTGTGATGTCAACCCGCATTATATGTTTTGGTCAACTGCTTCATACCTACTTCAAAAAACATTCTCATTGTTTTGCATTAATTAGTATTTTTAAGTTGCATTAGGTTGGAGAATATTTTACTATTATTGGCTTTGTCTACTTCTTTTATGCAGTCTCTGGATTCTCCAAGCTACCTTTTGCAAGTTCATTGCAACCAATTACCACATCCCAGAAAGCTAACACACGAAACTGCATTCATAATTCATCGAGTCGTTTCTAATAATCGGGCTATCGTGACCTAAACTAGGTTTCGAGTTAAATAATCTAATATGCATAAAATAATTTGATTATGAAAGTTGCTATTTAAAAATTAGTCTATAAACATCAAAATTATCCAATAATTTTGGATTAAAGTTATTGATTTATATTTGATACATTTTTCTTTAAACACTATTTTGCATGTAGATTAATTTTTTTTTTTTTGCTTATTTTACCTTTGCTCGCATGTTCTATCGATGTTTCTTTTTATTGAGCTCCGAAATAGTTCAAAAAATAAGCATACTAAGTTAATTTGTTAAAAGAATACTAATGAATAGGCACATGAGTGTATAATTGCTGGGTTATTTTTCATGAGGTGCGAATGAGTTAGAGCACATGCGAGAAATGAGCAAAGAAAGAAAAAAGAAGTGTTGGTGAAATGCGTAGGAAAATGTACCGTCAAGATAGAGAGAAGCATCAGAGTTGAATCCGATAGAAGCAGGATAAGTTCCAGGTAGTTTGAGTGGAAGAGAGCCCCCTGTTGTTAGACCCAAACACACCGCAACTGTTTCATCTTCAACACCAACATTCACTTCTTCAATTTTATCCACTCGCTGGCTGTTACCAATATCCATCACCGACTCCAAATTCAATTTCTGGTTCGAGTTTTCCTGTATTAGTTTAATCTTTTCCCCTTCCTTAATTCCATCATCATAATCATCATCCCCTTGGCTTTCCAGAATTGTAATCTCAAAATACGCCTCTTGAGGAAAAGCAGAGTTCCCTAATGGCGGCCCTGGTAAAGGCAACGCTGTTCTAATCACTGAAACAGCTGCTAAAGATGGATTATTGCTTAAATTAATTCTCTTTAATCCAGAGTTAAGCCTAATCTTTTGCATAAAATCAGCTGATCCTTGACAGACTTCCCAGCTTATCTCTGTCTCTGCTTCTCCTCTTCCGTAATCGGCGACGGCGCATAAACCTAATAGCGACGATCGTGTTGACGGGGACGGAATAAAACCTGTAAAACCAAATCTCGACCATCCATTCTCGACCGCGTCTGTTATAAGGGTTGGATGATCAGACCAGCTGAATAACGGTGTCGTTGAAATCCCTCGCCGGAATACGTAATAGTTGCCTTTTCTTTTTCCGTCTAAATCAAATTGACGGTGAAGACTCCGTTGGTGAAGCTTTGCAATCCCGTCCAGGAACCTATCTGTGCCGTTTCTCTCAATAGCGACGACATCAGTGGATTGTTTGGAACAAAAACGACGGCGGATCAATAAGGTCAAAATTGTGGCAATAATTATAATGCCAAGCGCCACCAACACCAAGTGCTCCCATTCAAGCATTTTTCGTTACAGATTCAAATCAAATGAAATCGAGATATAAAAGAAACGGGAAAGAAGAAATAAAACATATATATATGTAAAGGAGAAGGAGAAGCAGAAGTAAGCAGGCGTGGACCAGTTACTGATTCAACAATGGCAGGAAATGCGGTGAATTTTGAATACAGTAAAAAAAGGAAACAAGGGTGACTTTTAGGAAGTGGTAATTACTAATTGGTCTGAAGAACCGACAGATTTTATATTTTCTTTACTTATTGGTTTCCTTAAAAAAAAAGAGGGAAGATTTGTTGGGTCACTAAGAGAGAGGGGTTGTTGAATATTTGTCATCTTGACTCCCTTCATTTTCTTTACAAAATTAAAGTTGGCTTTTTTCATCAATGTTTTCAACACAAAAAAGTACTTTGATAGCTTCATTATTTCAAATTGTTTGCTGTCTAGGATGAATATATACGCCATTGGGTATTTTTATCTGCTATACCGCTTATCTAACGGGAAATTATAATAAAAATCGGGTCTTGAGGATCCGTTTCTCGCATGAATATCATGTCATCTTGAAAAATATTTTATGATACTACTTTTTATTAGTTTAATAATTTTTGGGACATATGTCATTTATGAAAGGAAAAGGTCTTCAAGACCCGATCCTTAATATAATTTTCCCTTATCTAACACATAAAAGTATGGATGTGTGTTGTAAAATATAAGTATGTATAGTATATGTAATAGATATAGGAGTGTTTCTCATTCATTGAATCCTTTTTATAAGGAGTTTTTAACTTATAAGGACTTATTTTTAACTTGTAAGTTAAAACAATATAAATAATGAATACCTACTTTTTAACATGAGTTTTGAACTTATATTTTTAAGACAAAAGTTAATAAATATAAGTTTTAATAAAAATGGGCCCGATCATGACAATTTTAGGGCGTAAAAAATGGATTAAAAGTTAAAGTTTTGGAAAATTAAAGATTTAAACTCATGACCTCTCATATCTTTTAACAAATCATTTATCAACTCATCTAACATCAATTAATGTATATATTTTATCATTTTAAATTGGTTTACTAAAAATATATATAAAAAATTTAGACTTCTTCCAACTTTGGACACTGAACGATCGCACCAATACACTCCTCAAGACCAACCCAGATGGCGGTTCAACCTACATCATAAATTTTTTTTATATCAACTTGAAAAAATAATCCCAAACTAAGCTCATAGATTATTAAAACGTTAACTCTTAAAACAACCTTTTTTTTGTCAATTACTAATTGTTTAGTTATTTATGTAGTCTTTTTAGTTGATGTCATTACATTTTTATTTTCCAAACCCAATAAATTTTTTATTATATTAATTTTTTATTATACATAATTACTATTTCTCCATGATAATTTAGTAACATATCACTAGACGCGTGTTGGCAAACGTCTGATATCCAGCCAAATAAACATGACCCTAATGTATAAACAAACGAATGAATGAGGCCAGACGGATAGGTTGCCGATTCGATGTAACCTCCTGAAACCACACCAATCATGAAATGGAATCCAATTTAGATTTTATCTCATATACTTTCTTCGTAAGGAAAGAATTTTGTCTTAATCAGTACATTTTTTATTCAGAATCAAGCTCTAACCTATTTAGAGGACATCAATCTATTCCGCAAGAGCCATATTCGGGATACAATTCCCTCTCCTAACCAATTTAGAAGTCACCAGTACCTACATAAATGCCTCCTTTAACAACATTCAAAGTACATATCCTCCTCTTTTAATTTTTCTGTCCACATATTTAATTATAAAATTTTATTTTAGTTCTTGATTACTATGAACTTATGGTCTCATCAATGTTTGATCTCTTTTTTAATTACTACAAAGGCAATTAGAAAAATATTTCTGAAACGCAAATTTGATTTTTAACGCATATAATTCAGATAAGAAAACTTAGTACCCCAATATATTAAATGAAAATTGATCGAAGAGTCGAATGTAATTTTGGTGGAAAATAGGGCCTAGACAATAATTTCATAATTTGATTGTTTGGATAAAGAAAGGATACGAAGAGCAAATGAGGGCGTCACCGCCAAGACGGAAGACTGTCAGGAAAATTGAAAGCAGAGGAAACAGAGGAACAGGATTTTTAGTGTTGGTAGTTATTTGTCGTTTGGCAGTTTAGGCAGTTATACTCTTAATTATGTTTGTTAACTTTCATGCTAATTCCGCAACAAAGAAAAAGAAGATTTATGAATTACTGTATCTAACAAAAAAATGAAATTCACTTTCTCCTCTTTAACTATTATTATTATTGTTATTATTTTATTATTATTATGACAGATAGTTAGCGCTCTCTGAAACTGGTTAAAAAAAGAGAGAAAGATAACCTTTTTTTCTCGTAAAAACAAATCATTTTAAAAAAAAAAAAAATCAAATCTGAACTCTGTTAGTCTTTTTCTATTCAAGTTTATACAATTGTGAAGATGCTGTTGAAAATACGGATTAATATATCATTATTTAACTTGAGGAATATCCGAATATAAAAAGTAAAAAGACTTAAAGTTTATTTTCATCCCCCACACAATTGGATAAAATATTAAAAACCGTCTTATTATTTCATAATTAAATAATCGTACTTCACATTTTATTTTTGGGTAAACTTCAAAAAAGTACCTTGTGGTTTCACTCATTTTCAAAATGGGGTCTGAGGAATTTTTTTTTACAAAAGGGGGTCTGTGGTTTCAAAAAATTTGCAAAAAAGGGATTTTCAATATTAAATCACGTCATAAAAATGGGTATTTGTATTCGTTTTTATCTGAATTTTTGTGGAATGACTAATAAAAATACAATACACATCACTAATAAATTTTGTAATTTTTTGAATAATGTAACTATTTTTTATGAATTTTTAAAGTTTGTTACCATAATTTAATTAAAAAAAAAATAGTTACACTATTCAAAAAATTACAAAATTTATCACTGAAGTGTATTTTATTTTTATTAGTCATCCCGCAAAAATTTAGATAAAAACGAACACAAATACCCATTTTTATGACATGATTTAATATTGAAAATCC
>CAOJBI013410220.1:0-13528 GCA_948277035.1 Euphorbia corollata
TTGCCAATGCTGCTATGATCTTCGTCCTTAGAAAAAACAATCTCGGCAAACTTAAGGTTGACAGAGTAATCACCATTTCGTAAACAAAAGGCATAATATGTGAGAGCGAGAGGACAAAGGCGAGCAGTGTCGGCAATAGTATCATCTGAAACTCCACATGTCTTGTTTTTAATGTAGTCACTTGAATTGATTGAATAACCTATGTAATTGCCAGATAAGAAGTCTCCACTACATGTATAAGCCCATTTCTTTTCTGGATTTTCGTACCACAGTTGCTGAGATATATCTTCATCATAAGGTTTCCCATCTTCACCATTTACTTGATTGCCCCCGCAATTTATGTACAATGAATCATCTGCAATTTATGACACAGATGTGAGCGATAAACTTTGTGTAATATAAGGAACAAACAAGTATAAAGAGAAACATAAACTCAACCCGGTCATTCTCAGATCTAATTTGAGATTAATAAAACTGAGTATTATGAATTTATTATTTACAGTCAAATTTCTGAGCGTAACTTACACTTTGGATTACAATCTCTCCCTTTTTTGAAATGTGTGTAATTTCTAGAAAACAATATACAAAGAATTATTATTAGCATTATTATTATTATTTTTACTATTATTATTATTATTAGAAAAACTGAAGCTTTAAAAAGGAAGAATACGTACCTAGTTGGTAAACTGGTTTGAGGAGACATCAAATCCATGTGATAAATACGAGTAATAAAACACAAAGTAATTAGTCCCGACATGGTAATTGAGGTAAACTACATCAGGGGCGGGTCAAGATTTTGCCATCAATGGGCACAGTAGCAATGTGCCGACTTAACTATAAAAAAGTGAAGCTGGTATGATGCGGATGGGAGTGATTGGCCCTCCGCACCGCCCCTGACAACATGGATATGAAAAATGAAGATGAAGTAAAAGCTATATTACATGTTTGGCTTTGTTGCATTAGACGTTCCATGTTTTGAATTATTTGACGACTGAATTTGGAAATAATTATATGAAATGTCCCTGCAATTCAAATAATGTTTTAGAGTAGTTGAGTGCTAAATAAATAGATAAAGAAGGAAATAAAATTTAGTTCAGTTGTCGTACGAGTCATTAGTCTTGTCATTAATCCAAGAAGGGATATGCCCATCCAACATATTCCATGCTAAACGCCTGTGCCAAACAATTCATAATATCATTAAATTCATTATTCATTAATTGCTTAGAACTCTGGTCCTTCTATGTATTATTTTTAGAATTATAAGACTTTCATCTTTCAAATGGAGGTGTTAAGTTTTTTAATTGAATTGAATTTTTTAATATATTTTCATTCCGTAGCAGAGGAAAGAGGAGAGTGAAAGAAAAATGGATATTATCTGTATATGATCTCTCCACAATGCAGAGTGTCAGTGATGATTTCAGAATGTGAATTGGGGTGGGGTTGTTAGGTCGGTAATCGACCAATCATCAATCCTAAATTATCGCTGATAGTATCGATTTGACAAATTATTCAATAAAAATACAAAAAAAAATGTTAACATTAATTTAATTCAAGGAAAATATAAAAATATTATTATAACTTTAATTTATTGGTTTTAAGAGTTAAAAAATTTCCCCATCACAAACTAATTCTTGAAAATAACAAAAACCATATAATTAACAAAAAAAAAGTAACTAAAATCAATTAAAAAATTCTAAATTCTCAATTTTATTTCATAATTTCAATTTTATTTAAGAACCTAATTACAATTTCGATTTTCAATATAAATTTAATTTTGAATCAATTGAATTAAAAAATCTTAATTGAATTTAAATAAACATAATTCTATTTTCAATTCATATAAACGGATTAAATTCATTTTAGTTATATTTAAAAATAAATATAAGTTAATTCAATTTCAAAAAATTCTAACTAAATTTTGTTTTAATAAATAAATAAATAGAAAGGCAAAAATGAAATAAAAAACGAAAAGAATCAATGAGAGAGTTTGAGCGCAAAAGGAAATGTGAAATAAGAAAGGGTAATTTTCATAAATACCCTAGTTGGTTAAGACATGAAGTTGTGATATTAGAGGTCACAGATTCGAGTCCACATTCGGGTGGGGTGGGGATAAGGTTTTCCTTTATTATTATTGTAAACCCAAATAAGACAAATTTAAAAAAAAATCCATAAATACCACCAAATAAGAATTTAAGTGGAAGACTTTTCTATTCATAAAACCGGCCCAATTTGTTTTTAAAATAACAACTAAAACCCACAGTATCACCCTAGCGGGCCTAGCCCACCATTTACACTATCACTTTCGCCCTTTCATTTCCTCCTCATATTTCCGCAACTGCCATTAATAAAGCTTCAATGTTTAGGGTGGACTAATGACGGTAGGGAGGAATGATTCAGGCGACAGGGATGGGGCTGAAGCTCTACTCCGCCCCTCCCTGCTGCCGCCCCTGCTAAGTGCAATAATTACATAGAATTTCGATCTTTTTTATGATCAGAAGCTCAATATTTATTAAAATTTAGAAGAAAAGTGTAGTGTGTTCAATAATTAGAATGATTGAGAGATAAAAAGGTGTTTGGCGTACAATTGCGACACATGCTTGAGTGAGTTTGGAATTGTGCCTGTTAAATTGTTAAAGCTTAAATCCCTGTAATTCAGAAACTATATAAAGTTAGGATTTATGGTAATATAAAATAATACTTGTGCTTGATATTTGAATAAATATGGTATATTATAAAGATAAGAACTTACAAGTAAAATAAATTTGACCATTTACCAATGTACGTTGGAATGTGTCCATTGATGGAGCAATTTCTTAGTATCCTATACAAAAATTGTGCTTTTTTTTGTTATTACATTTTTCATCATTTAGATGTATGCATAAACTTAAAAAACACTCACAATCTATAAATATTTGTCAGATTTGCTGCATCAGGAAAATAAAAATCTTTGGTACTTCTTAAATCACTAACCCATCTGCAACATGTATAAGACCAACATTGAAAAACATGCATAAAGAAACAGTGTAAAATTATAAAAATGTAATACATAAATGAGAGGTTCCACTTACAAAGTTTCAAGCGAAGAAATATTGAAAATTTCAGGAGGCAGATTTCCTTCAAAATCATTCCCCATTAGGAACCTAATTATAAAAGAGAACCAAATGACTTTTTCATTATTTCAGTTAATTATATTTCATATGAATGTGGTGAGTTATTCTTACAAATCACCCAGGTTTTCCCATTTGGAAAAGAAGGTTGGAATCGGACCATTTAAATAGTTTCCAGATACATCACTGCATAAAAATTATATGGGTATATTAGTTACTTCTCAGTATTTTTACAGTGATTGCATATTTGTCTCTTTTTGGAAAACTTATCTTTGTCTCAAGATTCCTTTCGATATGAGAACTTACAAGTATTGGGCACGAGAGAAGTTTTTGAAACTTTCTGGCAAGTTTCCCGTGAATTTGTTGGACGACAGGTCGCTACATAAAATGTAAAACATATCAATTACTTTTTTTTATACTAATTAAGGCTTACTAAAACTGAATTGAGATGAAAATTTATAACTTTGATAATAAGTTGAAAAGGAATATAGTTTAAGTTAATTAAAAAGTAAACGTGATCTTCAAACTTACAGGGATTCAATATTAATCAAGTTTCCAAGTTCTGATGGAAAATTACCACTTAGTCGATTGTCCTCAAGACTCCTAATTAAGTAATTAGAATATTGAGTAAACAAAGATTTTATACAAAATAACAATTATGAGAGTCAAGAAAAGGAGTTAAGATTTTATACAAGTCGGTTAGATTAGATAGTTTGCCAAATGTCTTGGGAATTTTACCAGTCAACTTGTTACCATAAAAAGACCTGAAACATTAATCCAAAATAGATAACATAATTACATTAATCCAAAATTAGATAACATTAAATAGATTCTTACAGGAATTGAAGCTGTTCCAAGTTTTCTAATGACGAAGGTATATCTCCATTCAAGAAGTTCAACCCGAAATGGCTGTAACAAAACATCATCATTCAATTTTAACAATGCCAACCATATATTTTGGGTTATATTTTAGAAAAACAATTTATACAACTATACATGTTTAGCTTAATTTCCTTTTACGTTGCATGCGTAGTATATATACAGGCTTTAATATATACGTTATGCATAATTCACTAATAAAAATCAATATGTGTACTAAATTAGTTAACTTATAATATATAAGAAATACGTATGAAAATCATGCGAATGTATTTGACTTACTTTTTCCTTAATCAATAATCATTATACAAAGTAATACTAAACCAAGGATGATTGAAAAATCATACTAAATTAAAATTTGAAAAAAAAAATATATAATTTTGGTATTTGAATAAAAAAAATGTACTTTTGTAAAAGAAAAAATGCTTACACCATGTTTAGGGAAGCCATGTTTCCTAGTGATGATGGTATAGGTCCACTGAGATAGTTGTCATATAAATCGCTGTGATGAAAAAATTAATATTAATTACTCAATACTCATTCAAGCAAGTGAAAGTGTATATTATCAAGGTTATGAAAACTTTGAAACTGTACCACTCTCTCCATCTAGTAAATATAGTCAATTTAACTACTTCACGGTTCTTAAAATAACAAACAACTAAATGGGCAATTTACTTATATATCCTTCTATTAATGATTCACTCATTTTTCAATACCTTAATTAATAGTGGCAAACTTGGAAAATGAAGGTAAAAGTCACCTAGAAAACAGAGAAAGACAATATTTTTGAGATGACCAAATTGGTGTAAAACGACTATATTTAACGAATGGAGGGAGTAGTAATTAACATCTATTCCTGTATAGCCGTTATTTTCATGGGTTGTTGTCCAATTTTTCCTGTCTAGGAGATTTTAAGTCTATGGTTAATTTATTGTCGAGTAGTTGGTGCCTGGACACCGCCTAATCTTTCTTTTACCATAAGTGATGCCTAGATGCATTTTTACTAGGTATTGATATTAATAATAGTTATAATTAAAACTATCTTAACATAAAAGAAATTAGTTCAGTTGGTCAAAGTCGTTTAATATGTAAGTCTCATTTCAAGTTTCAAATTGAGGTCTCAGTTTTGTATTTTTAATTATTTATGAAGGATCAGTTTTTTTATTTAATTTTTATTTTGAATTGGGAGATTTCTTTCCTAATTGATTGGATGATTAGTTTTAGCTTAAATAATGATTTAAATTTTTTTTTCCTAAAAATTTGCCTCATTTGGGCTTATATATATTATTAAATGGAAAGAAAAATCTCCCACCCACCCCGGATGTGAATCGAACCTGGGACCTCTAGAATCCACAGCTTCCGTCTTAACAACTAGGCCAAGACCTCCGTCTAAATTTCAGTATTAGAGATATCTTTGAATTGTCTCCTGTGACCTCGTTTTCTTCGTCTTCTTTGTTTTCTTATTTTATTTATCTATGAAAATTTTAGTTTTCTTTCATCGAACAATAATCAATGCTAGTTGCTAATGTAAGGTTTTGTTCTTGATTTCGTTTTTTTATATAAAATCAGGTTTTCCTTCGTTGTTGTATTTTTTTATTTATTGCGCGATTGAAATATGTAACAAACGATTTTATATATTATCATGGTCTTTTCCAAATCTTAATGTTTTAATTATTAAATCTTGTCTACAAGTATGTCCGATAATAAAAGGTTATCAATTAACTAACTATCTAAAATCATTATCATTTTCAGAAAAAAATCAACTAGAAAATTTTCAATCATATTTTATTATTCTTAGTTTTCAATTTATTTTCTTTTAATTTCAAACAAAACGGAAACCCACTTTTGTTTATTTATTTTATTGCAATTTATTAGTCATTAATTTTAATAGAATTTGATCGCTTTGATCTCGTGGATTCAACCCTTTTACCTGGAATTATAAATTTAATCAATCAAAGTAATAGAAATTATTCGTTGTGGATTCGACATCCTTCGCTATTGCACCATATAAAAGTGAATATTATTCTATTAATTCGAGAATATTATATTTATTTTATTGCGCTATAGAAAAGTGAGTATTATTTTTTTTCATCTACGAACATGATGGAAAGTTATTTGCTCTTTTATTCTATTGCACTATATAAATTAGTATTTGTTCTTTTTTATAATATGGAAAAGTGAATATTACATTTATAATTAGATTCTATTTTTTTTGCTACGTAATGTTATTCAAAAATCCATTTTATGAGTCTATGATCATGTTTAGGAATGATCACGTAAATTTTCCTAAAATTTTGAAAGGAAAATAGAACTGGGATTGAATTGATATTTTTGATATAAAGTTCACTTTTAACCTACTTGACGAACGGGTTCACTCAAGAATAAAATTGCGTCAAAATAAACATTAATAAAGTAGAAATGAAAATGAAAAATCTCCTCAATCTGACAAATCTTTACCTTAATTTTGTTTGTCTCTTCTTGTTATAACTCGAACGGAACAGATTCTTCTATGGTAAAATACCAGTGTTTTATCATGATTATATATTATCATGATAAAACATTGGTATATATGTATTATCTAGAATATAAAGCGCCAAAATAATTGAAAGAGTGACACGTCGTAGCTCACAAATAAGCCTACAATGATGATTAAGATTTAAGCATATAAACTCCCTTGGACTCTCTAGCGTAATTTGCTTAATAAGCGAGTTATTAAGCGCATAAAGTGAGGTTTAAGTGCATCGAATAAAAAATCAATCGGAATGTATTATATATATGGTCCAATTTAAATTTTATTATCCATTCGTAGAATCCCAACCATTTACAACAAGAGGTAGATTATGTAGCAATTAATTTGAAAATGTCGGTTTTAACTAAAACAAAGATAAGAAACTTATGAGCGATATAAGATTTTATGAGTTGCAGAAAAGTCAACTTACAGTTGAGTTAGCGATGTCAAGTTTCCAAATGATGCTGGTATAGAGCCACCAAGTGAATTTGAATACAATACACTGATGTGACATAACATTTATCAATATCTCATGTTGAAGTCAATAATTTGTTAGATATGGAAAGCACATAAATAAAAGTTTTATTTTTCTCCCGTTTCTTCAAAAAAAAATATGTGATAACATTTTTTGAGTAAGCAGCTGGGGGGAAGTAGTTGAAAGACAACTTAATGATGGAAAAAGAAACAAAACAACTTACAGGATTTTCAAATTCTTCATCGTACCCAATGATTCAGGAATGCTCCCACCTATATCATTTTCCGATAGATCTCTGTTCAATTTAGAATAATTAAATATTGTAAGCTGAAATAATGTAATGTACTTTTGTAATTCGTATTGTAAACTTGCTATTAAGTACTATTTTTCATAATTAAAAAAAAAGTACTCTTTTTCATAATAAAAAAAGAATCTCTTTTCGGGTTAATATTATGATATTTGTTTATTCAAATCAAATCCCTAATGTTAACATATTTTATTTATCATGTAGTTTAGTTTTATTTTTCAGTACAGATCACTTCTATACTAATTGACTACATAAATTAGATTTTTAAATATTACCTAATTGGACTTGGTTTATTTTTTACATCTCAATTCAAAAAAATTAATTATTGTTTACTACGTATCCATTTAAACATGTGACTCTCGTATTAGATTTTAAAGAAATTTTTTACATTTTCATTTTCATTAATTTAGGTTTCCATTGGTTTAAGGAGTTCTTTTATGTTAGCTTTTACACATTTTTTTTTTGTTGTTTTTAAAAGTTCATGGACCGTTCTAATATCATTGTCTAGTTTGGCCATGTTAACGCATACAATATAATAAGAACATTAAAGCAACAAAAACATTTTCTTGTCATTAATTACTTTAGGATAGACATGTCAAACTTTTAAAAATAGTAACATGTGGTTTCAGTTATTTTCAAAAGGGGGTCTGAGGATTTTTTTTTTTGTAAAAGGAGGTATGTGGTTTAAAAAAATTTACAAATAAATGATTCTCAATATTAAATTATGTCACGAAAATGGGTAATCTTATTTTTTATCTGAATAATGGCTAATAAAAATACAATACACGTTAGTGATAAATTTTGTAATTTTTTGAATAGTGTAACTATTTTTTTAATTAAATTATGGTAACAAACTTTAAAAACTCATAAAAAATAAAAAAATATCCAAAAAATAATCAAATCATGACGTATAATTTTAAAATAATAAGGTTAAATTATTATAATGTTAAATTATTTAAAATATTCAACGTAACACCAATATTCTGAAATCACGTACCTCTTTTTGCAAAAAATTTGAAATCACAGACCCCCATTTGCAAAAAAAAATTCCTCAGATCCTCTTTTAAAAATGAGTTAAACCACATGGTACTTTTTTAAAGTTTACCCTATAAAAATACCTAACCGCATTTTGAAAAGAGGATAACAATAGTTTTCTTTTAAAAAAAAAAAGGCTTACGCATTCAAAACTCTAAAATTGTCACTAAACATCATCTTCCCTCAAATTTTTTAAAGTTTCAAATAAATCCAGGAAGTTGTAAAAGTGCACCAATTTGCCCACCTCCTCCCTCCTAATGCCACGTGTCATCTTCTATGTCATTTTTCAATATTTTCTCTCTCAAATAAGCTTTTGACATGTGTCAATGAGGGGGATAATTAATGCATTTTTACAAGTTTAGGGAGTTATTTAAAATTTTTGAAAGTTAAAGGGGGGAAATGGTGTTTAAGGACAAGTTCAGGGAGTTCCGGATGTATTCAGCCAAAAGAGAACGTGTAGTTAGTACCATCATACATGATAGATAACGTAAGAACATATCAAATTGCACTTTTATTTATAATCAGAGATCGAAGAATCTGAATTTGCATATTAAATTAAGATTGAATCATGATTTGTTGGATATCAATACATTTCTACAAAATTTTAATTTAATTTTAATGTCATAAAAGGGGGTTAGATCTAATTCATAGACCCAGTTTCAACCAGCAATTTCTTTTTTTTTTTTTTTACGTGGTCTGAAAATCAAAATTCAGACTAAATGGAATGGATCTTTTCGGTCCAAGATATATTAAAATCTTTATTGGTAGTAGTACACGATAAATTTGGAGATGATTGAGAAAATGAGGAAAAATATGTAAAAAGAAGAAATTATAAGACTTACAAACTCTCAAGGTAAGACAACTTGGACACGTTTTCATGAATAATATTCCCTTTAGTCGTGGATGGTGCAGCAATTGCTCTGTCATAAAAATTGTCAGCAGAGAAGAAATTAGTTATAGCTAATTTAAGACTAATTAGTTCAGACTTTAAATTTAAAAAGATTAGTTTAATAAGTAGATTGAGAAACTTGCATGTTGATTATATGACAAACAGTAGCACTTGGACAACTGCATGCGATGTTAACTCCGTTTTTTGAGATATTGCATTTTTCTCTTGAGAATCCTGTGTCGGAAAGTTTCATATTCAAACCTCTCATCAATTCTGTAACACCGTAAGCTGCCATAATTAAACACAAATCTTTCATTATTAGTCTACGGGAAAAAGATATTTATTATTATTATTATTATTATATATATATATATATATATATATGTATATGTATATGTATATGTATATATTAAATTAACCAATTATATGTTGTCCAATTAACATTTGGCTAACGTATTGTTAAAAAAAATAATTATATTCCATTAAATGAAATGAAATAAGATGGTTTATGATAGGTATTTTTAAAAAGTTAAAGAAATATTTATTATGTTATGATATATTCTGTTCATGTATGGTTTTTACTACATATCTTTGATCAAACAGGTGAAAGAAGATGATATAAATTTAAAATTTTATCAATTAAGTTGATGATTGAATTAGATTTTCTTAAAACATGTAAAATACCGATATATTTAAAATTTGATTTCCAACATGTAAACTGAACCTACAACTAGTGATATTATTTAAAATCAATACTTCATGATTCAATATGTTTGCATCTTAAATATAAATAAAACACTAACATAACATATAAATCCTATATTATTAATTAGATAACTATGTAAATGAATTTTATTTATAGTAAATCTATAATTCACATTAATAGAACAAAATTGTAAAATTAAGAATTTTGAATAAATATATTGAATTAATAAAAGTGTATATAATGTAATTTTATGCTAACCATTAAATTTTTATATTGATTTTAAAACATAATTTTGGAATTTATAAATACCATTTTTCTTTATAAAAAATTAAAAAACACAAGTTAAGTTTTTTTTTATAACAGGAAGAGAAGTCAAGAGGCTACACAGCAACAAAGCGGGGCACATTAAGCCCCGCAAGATCATCTAACATAATTTGATCGATACGCAGAACTGGATAATGAAATAAATGGATTCCAATAAGAAAAATAACTGCAAAATTAGCTAGAACAGCCGGTTCATGGTAACTTACTTTATTTTGTCACCTTGATTAAAAGTTATGTGCACTGATTTATGCTGTTGACTTTTTCTTTACTCAAACAAAATAAACGGCATATATATTTTTCAAATATAGTGTAGTAAAATCCAATATATAAAATAAATATTAATCGCAAAACATTAAGTAATTATAGTTCCATTTAATTTAAAATATTTTGAAAAATCCCATATTGTATATTATAAAAATAGAATAAAAAAGTCTTAAAAAGTGTTAGTCTGGCGATTGTTCTAGTTCAATGGTTCGGAAACTATATATATAAAGTAAAAGTTTACCTTATATCAAATTATACTGTAATTAACTAAAAATAAGTCTGGTCGAATTAAAGCCGGAGATATTTGTGTGTGCTAAGTAAAGATAAATAACTCCTCATGTTTTAGTCTTTGAAGTTGAAAACCCATTTCCGTGAGGCATTATCGTGATTGAAAAATTTTGGTTTTCAATATATCATTATTGAAATTGACAACTCTTTTTATTTTATTTTATGTATCAGTCAAGTTCGAACCAATCTATTCTTATTTTATTACCATTGTTTTAGATTGTAGAATTTTGGCTCATAATTTTACTTAGGCCATTTTTTGCTTCGTTTCTAAAGATGCTAATATTTTTACATATAATAATTCTGTAACTCTTAATTTCGAAGAAGTAACATGTATGTGGTTATTTATATCACATCAATGTATTTGTCGATTAACTTAATCCAATTAATCTACAATCCTTTTTCTTCAAAAGAAATAAAACGAAAGATCGTGTACGTGTGTGGGTGTGTATATATATATATATATATAATATGATTTTAATTTATTTATTCACATAAGAAAACAATAGTGGAAAATATATGTTAGAATAAAAAAAATAGAATATACCTTCACCACAAGGGACCCGTCCAGGAGACGAGCAGTTGAAATCAGGAAATTGAGAAGAACTACAGTCGGGATTATGAGGTGAACAATAATTAAGGCCGCCAGCTTCACCGATACCGATATAACTTAAGACAACTAAAACCATTCCAATAATCTTGCTTGTCATTTTCCTCTTCCTCTTTCCATTTTCCATTTTCATACCACAAAATATTATACTTCAATAACAGAACTACTCACTTCCTAGCTAGTTCTATGTAAATTAATTGATTGCTTCAACCTTTTTTTATAATGGAGTTGGAGTCCTTCACTAAAGCTTCTCTGTCACTTTCAAAAAAAAAAAAGCTTATCTATCACACTTCACTTTAATTTTGGCAGATTTAGTATTCATCATCTTATGATAATATAACAATATATAACTACTATGTATTTGGGATTGAAGGTTAAAGTATACCAAAGTTAAATGAATTTGTATTGTAATTAATTTTAACATCTATTTGACCTTTATCTTAATAAAAAAATATGATACATGTTAACAACAAATACAAAATGGCACATCTCAACTTTACTTGACTCGAAATCGTAACATCTCCAAGTCACGGGCTGAGTTCGAAACAATGGATTAAACATTCACAAATGGCACATCTCAACATAACACTCATTACCATTTTTTTTCATTTTATTTTCACATGTTTGCCTTTTTGTGAAATTATACACACAAAAAAAGTTACATGAAAGATGACTATAGGCATACACTTTTCTTGTTACGAGTCTAATTCGTAACACTTTAAATTCCTAGATCAATATACGTGATAAATGTATATGGAGATTTATCTATCCAAATTAAATGATGAACCTCACAATTTCTATATTGGCACTTTTTAAATTCTTTCCACCATAAACCTTAATTACAACTTACAAACGTTGAATTGTTGTTGTTCTTGTTCACAATATTAATTTTAAATAAAAACTGATCATATTTCTATTTTTTAAAATTTGTAATTATTATGCCCATTCTTTATTTATATCTGCAAGAGTTTTATTCAATTGGTTTCACTTTTTTCTCTCATTATCCGACAAGGAATCGTGAATTCCAGTGGCTGAAAATGGATATCTTTATCACCTTCAAAAAGGATAAACTCTCAACAATTCGTATTCAAAAAAATAGTAGTCAATTACTGTGAAGATATTTGTTTACCATACTTCATACTTTCATCATATGTACTTTTATAAGTTATATTAAATATAATAATAATAAAAAATTTGATAATTAATTATTATGATGTTATTTATTTTTTTAATGAGAGTCTGATGTTATTTATAAAGTGTAGCATAGTGAGGAATGCAAAGATAATAAAAAGCCTTGAATTTAATTTTTACTAAAAATGAGCATTGATAAACCTTGAGTTTTATTAAATTACGAAAAGAATTATTGTCAAGAAATACATGTAATTTATAATAAAAATTTAGGGTTTTTAAAATTGTTTTTCCTACTTTTGTCTCGTAAAGCTACATTCATAAATTTTCAATAAAATAACGTATTTTGATAATTGACAAAGGATTAATATTAATTGATTACATTTTGTTTACAATTAATTTCTTAACATCAAAATGTATTGTTATATGAAAATTTTGATAATAAAATATTTTGGGAACTAGCCTGAAAAAACAATTGCAAGCTGGCCTAACAAAAAATTAGAATAAATAACAGATAAGTAGGAGCCACCATTTCCATTTCAAGGATAAAGTAATCGTTAAAGTTGCTCTTTAAAATCTTTACATTTTTTCCCCTTTTTTTGACAGATAAATAAAGAGCCAATTTTACTTTAGGAAAAGTTCTATTTATCAATCATTTTTATGTGATCTATCGCAAAATTTTGAGACTAATCCACCTCGATGCCTTGGCGGGAAAAAAATCTCTAACACTGGAAAGATACTATTTTATCTTATTATCAGATAAGACAGCTCAATTTTCCCACAGTAAAATCAAGATAAACCTGTTCATATAATTAAATTGGGATAACTTAGGCCTTGCTTGGTATAAATCAATTCCAAATTTTTTTAAAGAATTCATTTGCAAATCCTTATTTTTGTGTTTGGGAAGCCAAAATTTGGAATTTGAATTCCATGAATTAGAAATCCTTGGAATTGATTATGCTTATATGAAATCCCATCAAAATTGATGGGATTTCAAAATCCAATTCTTA
>CAOJBI013419818.1:0-10015 GCA_948277035.1 Euphorbia corollata
AATTTATATATAAAGTATAGGCCGATGAAAAATTATCAACTTATATCACATCTTATTCGCTTGTTATTCTGTATAGATATAAATAATAAATAAATTCCTTGCAAGTAATAATCCAAAGGTCAACTGTTATTGACCATTAACTAATTAATGCAACTATACAATGTGAAATGGATTGATCTCTCATGGCTAACATTGGCTCCTTATCGTGCTTGGCGTTCAAATAATTGGTGCATCTTGGTTTCCAAACAGTGCGTCCTCCAACAATTTTGGGTCCATTTTCAAGAGGCAGTAAGTGTTTCAGTTTAACTGTTTGGTTCTGGTTTTGGGTAATAGCGAAATCCGTATTTTGTAACAATTTTCGATACAGAATTCAATTCATCATTCATGTTACATTCTCTTTGAAACTTTGAATTTACTTCTGAGAGTGGTTCTTCATCAATGATCGACGAACACATTGAAAATAAAATACGAGCCTTAAAATCCAATCACTTTTTATTTGATATATTGTCTGCAATTCAAGGAAGCAGTTAATGTATTTGGTATTATTTGAATATACCTCAAGGATCCAATTAATGTATTTGGTATTATTCACATGATTCACATCAAAATCACATCTAGAAAAATAATTAAAAGATCAATTTGAATTATCACTAGTTGGTGAGTGTGGGCTTCAATAATTTGAATGGTCGAAGAAGATCTACTGGAAGCTTCCAACTGACCACAATATTTTTTTGAGCCAGAACTGTTCATTGAACGGGCTGGGTCAGGCCTACAAGAACATTCTCAAATGGTTCAATTAAACTAAATATCAATTTGAATTATCAATAGTTGGTGAGTGTGAGCTTCAATAATTTGAATGGTAGAAGAAGATCTATTGGAAGCTTCCAACTGGCCACAATATTTTTTTGGAACTGTTCATTGAACTGGCTGGGGTCGGGCTTATAAGAACATTCCCAAATAATTCAATTAAACTAAATATAAAATAAGTAAAAATATGTTTAAATTTTAAATATAATTGCATTATTTACTTGAAATCTTTAATATTTGATAAAATTTATTGTAGTATAAAAAACAAAATATAAAAGTTCAAAATAATTACAACTTTAATATATGAATTTATAATAATTATATAAAATTATTTGTTCAATCTTTTAAATCACTTACTTTGTCACCGGTTAGTGACCCGCGTGTGTGGTCTAGGATGAAGCTTGGATGTTTATAATAAAATCAAACCTGACATGTAAAACTTTGAGCTTTAACAGACTCGGACAGAACATTTTAAAATAAATATCCAAACCCAACGACCCATTGAAACGGACTTGAACAACCATTAACAATGTCTACTTCCAACTCCACCCATCCTGAAAAGTGGATGCGAATGCTACTTCATATATTCTTTCCTCCAACTGATTGTGCGATACATTGAAACAAATTTTATGGCTCATTCTCGTGACCTATATGCCATCAAATTTGACTCAAAACCATCCATTTCAATTACCATTTTGCTCTTAACTAAAAAAAAAAACTGAATTTAGTAAGACGAGTGCAATGAGCCAATGACACCCATTGCAGATTCTAACTGAAAGAGGGTTAAAGCTGCACCAGTGGTTCGTATGGATTTGGCTGATTCTAACACCAAAGCTCGAACCGCGACTCAGCTTCGACTCAACTGCTGTGGCCAGCCTTGCTATGCCTCCTCCAACTATTACCACTTCCTCTATTATTTTCCATTTTTTGGTTGTCCTTTTCTGATACAGTTCAATGTACGTATTAACCAGTTTCATATATATTTGTAAATGTGGAGACCCAAGTCGCCATGTTTTCACACGTAGAAATGGAAATTTCATGAATTATACAAAAGACTCATGTCTAATTAATACTCGTATGAACTTAAAAACTCCCCCACAAATTTCTGATATTCTTAATTTCTCGTATTGGCATCAAATGCTTGTGATCAATCTATTCAATACTATTCACACACTTCATCCGAATCAAAATTTATCCTTTGTGTTACTGATCTAACTCAAGCGCACTCGAACCAACTTTATGTAGGCCTTGTTGTGGAATAACGGCTAAGCTATAAAGCACTGTCGGGCCAAAACAACTTCCGCATGCCCAATGAATTTGAATTCTTATTTGTTAAAACCCCTAATCTGTTTATCCGTTAAAACCCCCTAGTCTGTTTCCTAGCACTGACTCTCATTCACATCGCTCAGTTCAGAGCAATTGAAAAAAAACAACAACAAAGAAGATGAAAGAAACAATAAAAATATCCCATGCCATATTTTGAATGAATGGAGAGCAACAACGTAACAAGGACACCGCAGGAAGAGAGGTAAATATTCTTAAGTAGTGGGATTTTTTTTTTAACTTTGTTGGACTTGTGTGTTTTACTTTCTTGCTTTTCTTTTATTTGTTATATTTCCCATTTTTATTTAATAAATTTCAAGCCCAGTTTTCAAAGGCTTCATTAGAAAAGGAGACACGGAAAAAAAACATCAATTTGAATGGTTTTCTATAAAAAAAAAATTAAAATAGAAAGTTATCATTACTTTGTCATTTTTAATCATTAGATCAAGAATGTGAAAATTGATTCAATTATTACAAAATGCAAAGTAATGATAATTTTGTCAAAAACAATAAATTCACCATAGAAAACACATTAAAATAAACGAGGGAAATCTGCTAGAAGATAATATTTACCATAAAATGATTTGTTGGGTTTTCTTTTATTTTTTAAGCAGATGACATAATAAAAATTTGCGTTTTAGTAGTCCTATTTGATCCGTCTTATATTAAATCTATTTAGGAGGGGTAGATTTCATTACAAGATTAGAGAGCAACAAACAAGTAGTTCTTATTCTTATCAAATCAAACTTGGAGAATACAACACAATATATACAAAAAAAAAAAAAAACTAAAAAATGACATCTCATAAACTCTTTGAAGCTTAATGCAAAACTATACGTACCAAATCAATCTGAAGTTTTGCCTCTTCAGTAACTCGAAACAGTCCGCAGTCTCGGGCCTAGTCAATTTTCTTCGACATGGATGGCACTGGCAGCAATCCACAATCATAATTAAGTGCAGCACTAAAGAATCTAGTAGCCAAAAACGGATAAAAAACGACATCTCTCAGGAACTTCTTCCACCAACTCGATCCACCGTGTTGAAACCATCCCGACAAATACGAGCCGGTTACTAAACCAGCCGCTCTCCATCTCCTTTCCTTAACGTATCCATTCAAGGTTTCCGCTATTTCCTCTCCCACAATTTTCCCATTGTTTTTCGCAAAAGAGTTGCCAATGTGTCTGCTCAATACTACAGCGTCTTCGAGCGAACAACATCCACCTTGTCCTAAATCGGGTGTCATCGGATGCATCGCATCGCCACACACTGTCACATTTCCTTTGCTCAGTTTCCCGAAAATCAATTCCCACGGCTGCCTCAGCATTAAAGGAGCCCATGTCAACGTCGAAACATCTGCAATTTTCACTACTTCTTTGAACTCTAAGGGGAAATCCTTCGCGTAGTTTTCCAGCACTCGTTTTTGTATCTCTTCCGGGTCTCTAAGTGTTTCTTCTCCTGAAATTTTGAAAACGAGTCAACGAAAATTATCGGAAGCAATGGCAATTCTTGACCAATTAGTGAGTAGAGTTGAACCTTGAGAACAAGTAAAAAACCAGTAAATCTCGGAATGGTTTAGAGGGACTAGACCAGCTCGTTTGCCAACGTCCACAAATTGTTGCAGTTGTTGGTTAAGATGATGTCCACGTTGGAAATCCGACAGTCCACGAACTCCAGCTCTTCCGGAAGAAATGGGTGCAGACAGTCCTAGCCATTTTGCGACCACCGAGTGAACCCCATCACACCCTA
The DNA here is from genome assembly GCA_948277035.1 of Euphorbia corollata. Taxonomy (NCBI): domain Eukaryota; kingdom Viridiplantae; phylum Streptophyta; class Magnoliopsida; order Malpighiales; family Euphorbiaceae; genus Euphorbia; species Euphorbia corollata. The sequence continues at coordinate 3,877 of CAOJBI013419818.1, forward strand.
TTACAACCTACACCACCAAAATGTGTTTGGTAACTTCTTTAGCAACCGTTTCCAAAGTGTTTCCGAGATATATAAAAAAATGTGAACTTAAAAGAGTACCTTAGATTTTATAGTTGTGCCATCATTCAAGTGTAGAACAGCTAGTTCTTGTTGCTGAATTTCAATGGAGGTAAGCTTCGAAGAAAACCGAATCGAATTGGGTGGCAATTCTTCAGCTAGAGCCTCTAGTAGAGCTTTTCGGTGAACTCCTCTCACCGCTCTTTCATTTCCTCTGTTTGTAAATTAAATCAACTTCATGCTCTAAAATATTTAGAAAAAATAAATTCTTGAATGTCTCACTAACCCAATGCGTGATGAAAACAGGACATTACTAACCGCTCCATTCGCCACATTCGTTGAAGATATTCCCCTAATCATATATTATAATAAGTTATTTTCGGAGATCAAAGAAATATTAAGAGCAACAACAATAAGTCAAACATCAAAAACTGGCCAATCCAATTACCTTAAAGGAAGATATAAGGAGCTGAGTTTATGAGAAACACCTAAAGCCTGAAGGGCAGACCAAGCATTAGGGAAGAGGGTTAAGGCTGCACCAGTGGTTCGTAGGGATTGAGCCGATTCTAAGACCAAAGCTCGAACCCCGACTCGTTTCAATCCAACTGCAGTGGCTAGCCCTGCTATGCCTCCTCCAACTATTACCACTTCCTCTGTTCTTTCCATATCTGTCTACTCTTTACTTTTATCTAGTTCAGTGTATTAATTAGTGTCATATATATATATATACTTGTGAAATAAAAAGTATGGGGACAGAAGACGCCATGGTTGACTCTGACCTTAAATTTGACCCTTTTGGCTCAAGTCTATGACGCAAGTGACTGCATCACTAGTTGGCATGTGTTGAATGATTGAAGAAGATCAACAGGAAGCTTCCAACGTCAGCCGGATTGGGTCGAGTTCGGTTGGGTTTTATTAGGTTTTTATAAAAAATATTAATATAAGGTTGGTTGGGCTCAAACTTTAAAATTTTGATTCAGGTGAATTCAAGTCGGATTTACGATCTCATTTTTAATTCTTGTCAAAGTTAATAATATATTTTTAACAAAAATTTATGGATTAAATATAATAAAATAATTTCTTTATATAAATATGTTTAAATTTTAAATGTATTTAAATATATTTAAATTCTTTAATATGTTTTGTGAATTATTGTATTTAAGTTCAAAGAGGTATAATCTAAAATTATTTATCGTATTATGCTTTGGTACTTATATAAGAAAATCCAACTAATAAAACTTGAGACTTTAGCAGGCCCGAGCCGGATTTTGTAAGAAAATAATGTCCAAACCCTGTCCAAAGAAGCAAGCTCGGGTCAGGCTGGGTAGGTACCTCGGTCATGAACAAGTCTACTTCCAACTAGAACTGTTAATCGGACAAGTTGAGTCAAGATTACAAGGTCATTCACAAGTCTGGCCCAAGCCTATGAATAGTTTTTTTTGTTAAAAATTTTACTACTAAACTAAATAGAAAATAAACAAAAATATGTTTAAAGTTTAAATATAATTGCATTATTCCCTTGAAATATAACCCACGAACATGTTTACTTCCAACTCCATCCACCTTGAAAAGTGGTTGCTGATGCTACTTTATACATTCTTTCCTCCAACTCGGTGTATGATACATTGAAACAACTTTTATAGCTCATATATAGTTATAATGGTTTACACGGTTAACTTGTAGAGATGGAAACGTCAAGAATTGTACAAAAGACTCATGTCTAATACTCGTATGAACTTAAAAACTAAACAAATTTCTGATATTCTTAATTTCTCGTACGGGCATCAAATGCTTGTGATCAATCTATTCAATACTATTCACACACTTCATCCTAATCAAAATTTATCCTTTGTATTAGTGATCTAACTCAAGATCACCAACTCAAGCGCACTGAACCAACTTTAAGTAGGCCTTGTTGTGGAATAACGGCTGAGCTATAAAGCATGCTCAGGCCAAAACAACTGTCGCATGACCAATGAATTTGAAATCTAGCACCATTAGACCACAAGCTAATGACTAGTGAGCATGTAAAGTTAAGGTTAGTGTTCAGGTCATCATGCAAATGCTATAATATTAACTTATGAGATCTACCAAATCAACTAAAATAGGCATTTGTGAACAAAAATACAACTCTAATCTAATGAATCAGTAAAACAGCCTTCTTTTTCACTGGCTTCAAATGAACCATGGACAAATAAACCAGAGGGAAATATAAGACATTTTTTCCAAAAAAAAAAAAACAACTGAACTATGAGCACTCTGTCGCCTATCATGGAGCACCAACTGAATTTTCTATTCCCTTCTTTACACCATTACTCTTCCGATTCGGTTCGTTCAGCGACATATTCATAGTCAGGTTAATAATAGTATTGGTCCTCGAGTTGTTTCGGTCTTCGCATTCTTCATCTTCATTGGTTTTCTGCACCAAGAAAATTAAAGCAAAAATTAGCAAGTCAAACATACAAACAACATAAGACAATTGAACGACTTATCAAGTCCAAAAATTGGCAACTTACCGCAAATTTACCATTGGTAAGTTCTTCCATTCGGAGAGTTGCGAGTTTATTCTTTTTAGACAGAGAATTCTTCTCTCGGCTTTCATAGAAATCAAAGTCATCTGCCAACGACGATTTAGATGCATGATTCTTGAAGATATTCAACATTTCCAAACCTTGCTTGAGTGGTATCTGAAAGTCGTTATTACAACAAAATATCAACTAATAATAATACCAACAGAAAATCAACTCCTAAAATTTTCTAGCTACGCCCATATTTTTCACTAAAGAAGACAACAAAAGGATAATCTTTAAAAGAATGAAAAGGTACCTCTTGGGTGTCCCTGCTAAAAGTAACAGGCCTCATCTCATTGTTTTCAAGGATAATGTGTCTTAGGTGATTGTTATGAATATCTTTTACGACATGCCATTTAACTGGAAAAAAACCATTCCACTTGTCAAGTTGCCAAAAGTCCATGTCTTTATCAAAATCCACCTGCCCAACCATTTCAGCTATCCCAACAAACTGCCCACTTCCATTAACCTGAATTGATGATCAAAATGTAACAATAATGGGGAAATCAGGAGATTGTCTCAGAGAATACATTCATTAAAAATCATAAAAAGTGACGTTTTTTGAACTCACCGAAAAAAAGAGGAAAATTGGGCATTTTGTGCCAGTTTCAGTTGACTTCTGTTCCGCATCACGAAATGCTGCATCTAGTTTTTTATTACCCTTTGGTGTACTAGCCCATACATTGTATTTTACACTCTTATGAATGTCATCCTCGTTGTAAGATTTGATGACATAGAACTTGGCATCAGTATACACTGTTTCAAAATCTGGTTGATTATACTGCACCCTATTTATTGCAATTCCCAAGTCTTCTTTGACAGACGATTCCAATGGTGGATTTTTACCAGAGGCCCTGGGACCACAAGTTAGTTCAGGCGAGGTTTCAAGATCATTGTTATTATGGAATCTGTCTCTTGAATTATTTCTATCATTCCCACTCCACATCCTTCCATATTGTCGATAGTTCATAGGACCATTACGCGAGACCAAACCTTGTTTTTGGACAGGATACAAGGAAAAATTTCCTGCATTATGGTATCTCTTTATGGGGTTACCTGAGAAATCAGAACCAAAGGTAGACACCTGCAGCAAAAGTTGTTAATATTAGCAAAAGATTCAAAGCACTGAATTGTAAACAAAGTTTCCACATTTTAACCTTATGGAAGACTTAGACTGAACCTACAATAAAGCTACTCAAGGTCGGCCTATAGCACACGGCCGAAAGGTGCCCTGAGCTTTATAAAAAAAATTTCATTTTATTCATTATAAATGAGTTAAATTTATAACTCAAAATAAAAATATTTAGGAAGCCTTTATTATACGCAGAAAATTTTAATCAATGGGGACCTTATTTCTTATTTTGCCTAAGGCCCTGAAATTGTCAGAACTGACCCTGTATGTCAAAAAAAAAAATAGGTCCACCATTTTGAGAGATTCATACATGTAAAATAACGAACTAAAGATTATACAGAACTGATGCCCAAACACGTAAGATCAACTTGAGAAAAATATTGTAAATGTCTTATTGATTTCTTTACCTTGTTTAAAGGTCTGACTGGTTGTGGTTGTGTCGACTTCAAAGATTTCAAGCCATTGTTGCTATTATTTCCATTATTATATTTCGCTGAGCTGTAACCATTTGAATTGGAAACAGTTGCGCCCGAACTATATTTTCCATTTTTCGAACTCATATTTCCATTTGAGACGTCTCCACTGTAAGCTGAATCCCACGAATAACAGGGTACAGCTTCTGATCCATAGGAAACTGGATGCTGATGAACATATCCAGAAGAGAAGTATGGTTGTTGGCCAACACTCTGACCATTGATACCAACAATCGAGCCAGCAGTATATGGGGTATACCCACCAGGTAAATAATACAGCAGTGATCCATTGTCTGATTGCATACCCTAAAATGATCAACCAATAAAGAACAACATTAAATACCTATAAGCAATTGTAAAAATGCAGAAATTACTTACGGCTAGTTTGGGATTGCTTTCCCAAAGTGTTGTCCCAAAGAGCTTCATTTTCAAGCTTTCTCGGCTATTGTCCCGAAATGCTCTGGGAATAAATAGCAAGCAAACCCTTATTATTTAGTATTAAGAATCAAAATCTTTTGTCCGATGCCAAATATGTTTCTCTATGAAAAGTTTGTGTGTGAAACTTTTCAAGACAACAACTTTAACCGCAATCCCAAACAGTCCCTTAGTCATCCAAGTAGACGTTTTTGCCAACCATTTCAGCCAATTGATTTTTAAGCCTTTGAAACGTACCACATGAGACCCGTCCACTTGATAATAACCATGGTCATCTACTTGAGCAAAGGGGCCGTTATATCCTGCACCAGAAGGGTGACATTTGAAAAACTAATAAAAAAACTTATAAATAGTAAATCCAGAGATCCAGATTTAATTGGAGAATCCAAAATTGAGAACATAAAGCATTTAAAGAATCATAAGCCTCAAGCACACCAATGAAGTCTGGGCCATTCAGAATTTTAACCCTAACTAATGTCATTCCTATGCAGCAACTGTTAGCATTTTAGGAAATTAGGACTACTTCTAATCACATTCAGTCTGCTATGAGGACGTTTGTTTGAGCTGTTAGTTTTTTTAGTCCAAACATCTGATAGAAGAGTGCTGGATAGAATAGATAAACAGCTGTTTGTTTCTGTTTTGGAAGGACACAACTGTTCTTTCCTGGCAACAGTTTAGAGATTTTCATGAAAAGCTCTTCTGTTCTTTGAATCTTAATTATGTTTTGTAAAATAAGGATCATTTTGTTGCCATTAAATTCCTCAGAAAAATATCTGCAATAGCATCTTTTTAGATTTTGTCAATGACATGATTATATCCTATTTATTGGTTGAATTTCTAACAATTGTATATTTAATGAATGATTATTGCAGAGAAGAGAATTATGTGAAAGTTGATAAGATTTAGGGAGAACATACAGATCGCTAAGTTAAAGTTCATAAGGTCAAGGATGTAATCTTCCAACCAGGCTCTACACTTCTACCAATTTATCTCCATTTCATTGAGTAGCTAAGTCCCAAAACAAAAGTACGATGAAAAAAACAGTTAACTACCAACTGAATATTTGGCCAAGAGTGGAATCTAATGATCTTTTTTCCCATTATTAAAACTAAGCCGAAAAAATTATCATTAGAGCAAGTAAATCTATAACCCAAACTTACAACTTGTTCTTTTTGAGTTATTGGGGTTCAGGATATCCCAAGCAAAGGACTACTTTTTTACTATTTCAAATCTTCCCCTTTTTCATGCAATAAATAATCTCAGCCTAATATTCAATCCTAACTATGTTAGGGTTAAACAAGTTAACAAATAAATAAATTGAAGAATATCTAGTACCCTATTCAACTTCCTAATAATAATTTGTTGGTTAACCTCAACTAAGTTGGGGTGAATAAACTAAGCATTGATCTCAGATGATTACTACTTTATCAGTCAAGTACATGATTCATTTCAATCAAGAGCACTAAGCTTTA
>CAOJBI013424388.1:0-12007 GCA_948277035.1 Euphorbia corollata
TGAGAGAGAACATGCAAGTCATTGAATAGCAGAACGGTAACAAGCATAGAAACCGAGACATTTGCCGGTTTTTGTTCACCATGTGACTCTTCTGCAGGCCGCTCTCTGTTTCTGCCTTATTTTTATTCTTTTCAATGCCCAAATTCCCATTTAATTATTCAACAAGAAATACAGCACCAGCTAATAAGATCGTAATTGTTTTTTCTGTTCTTTATTTTGCGCAAACAACGAAACACCAACAAACCCATCACAAAGACAGTCGTCTTCTTCCTCTTTCTTCATTTCTACTTCATTTCCTTACCTGAAAACGAAAGACCCATTTCACCTGCTACTAAAAGATTCAATCTTTTCTTCTTCTTTTCTTAAATGGGTGATGTGGTGGAGTTCAAGAGACCCACCAAGAACCACCCCAAAGGTTTCTACGTCAAGATGAGATTTGTGCATAGACATGGCAAACATTTTCAAGACAACAATCTCTTCTTCAGGTATTACAAATGGCTTCTTTGGGTCTCTCTTTCTCTCTACTTTTTCACCTCTTATTTCATTAGCAACAAGCCTATAATTCCCCTCTCTAACACCCACCATTTCCCCAAATCTAACTCTCGTTCCCTTTTCGAGTCCACCAATTCAACCAATTTAGCCTTGTTGAAGGATTTGAAGATATATGTCTACGAATTGCCGTCCAAATACAACTCGGATTGGTTGTCCAATGAGAGATGTAATAACCATTTGTTTGCTTCAGAGGTAGCAATTCACAGAGCTATATCAAACAGTGATGATGTACGGACATTTGATCCCTATGAAGCTGATTTCTTCTATGTTCCTGTTTATGTCTCCTGCAATTTCAGCACCGTTAATGGGTTTCCGGCGATCGGTCACGCCCGGCCACTTTTGTCCTCCGCCGTCGATTTCATTTCATCAAATTACCCGTTCTGGAACCGGTCCAATGGCGCTGACCATGTTTTTGTTGCTTCTCATGATTTTGGCTCTTGTTTCCACACTCTGGTAGGGATTCAAAATGGTTAAAGATTCAATCTTTGAGTAAATATATCACCTTTTTTATTTGGGTTTTTGTTGTTCTTGAAGGAGGAAAGAGCTATACAAGATGGGGTACCGGAGTTTATGAGGAAATCAGTCATTTTACAGACTTTTGGGGTTAAATATGATCACCCATGTCAAAAAGTCGAAAACGTTGTTATACCACCTTATATCCCGCCGGAAAGTATACGGTCAACTCTTGTAAAATCGCCGATGAACGGCGGCCGGCGTGATATTTGGGTCTTCTTTAGAGGGAAGATGGAAGTTCACCCAAAGAACGTTAGTGGAAGATATTACAGCAAGTAATTTAATCAGATACCACGTGATCATTTCAATCGTTTTCATTTCATCTGTTTTTTCGGTCCATTTATCTCCTTTTTTTATTGACTTTTCAATAGGAAGGTGAGGACGGCGATATGGAGGAAATTTAACGGCGACAGGAGATTTTACTTGCAACGGCAGAGGTTCGCCGGTTACCAAACGGAGATATTGCGTTCTGTTTTTTGCTTATGTCCATTGGGGTGGGCCCCATGGAGTCCGAGGCTAGTCGAATCAGTTGCATTGGGCTGTGTGCCGGTAATAATAGCCGACGGCATCCGGTTGCCCTTCCCGTCCGCCGTGCCTTGGCCGGAAATATCACTTACTGTGGCTGAAAAAGACGTCGGGAAATTGGGAAAAATTCTGGAGCACGTCGCCGCCACTAATTTGACGACCGTGCAGAGAAACCTCCGGGACCCGGCAGTGAAGCGTGCCCTATTGTTCAACGACCAAGTGGAAGAAGGAGATGCCACGTGGCAGGTTCTGAACGAGCTTGCAAGGAAGCTGAATAGGTCGCGGAGGAGAGGAAGAGTTTCCAGCCATTGAAGACAATCCACGTGGATGGTATGTGATACGGGGCCATGCTGACTCAGCCAACAATTTGAAATGAGCTTTTTTAGCCAACGTGGATGCATTATTGAGTACAGCTGGATTTATAAACACGACATGTAGCAGAGGATGGGAATTTTAATACACTGGTGCTTGTAGGGTCCATTGGGGCTATTAGTTTTGGATGGTTAGTCACGTGATTTGGGAGGGTTTGCCCAGGTGGCTGATTTTGATTGGTGTATCTATCAGTATATATTTTTTGAGATATTGGTGGTGATACAGTGGAATGTATATGTTGGAAACGTTAAAAAAATTTTGAAATCCAAAATTTCACATTGGAAATTAGGATCTATGTAGAATATTTTTATTTTCGGGAATAAAGCAAATATAATAAACAGTTGTGCTTAGTTGTATATTTTGTTTTTCCTTTTGGTTTTGTTCTTCTTAAAATATGCTAGTATGGGTGCATATCCCTACAAGTCAGTCCTATGAGGAAATTTACACAAATTAACTTTTTATAGGAAACAAAGAATATCAAAGGTCTGGATATTTTCAAAATTTACCCTTATTATGAGAAGCATTCATATTGGTTTGGAATATAAAATTTTAGAAACTGGAATATAATGAAGTAAAGTATTATGTCTTAGCCTAGTTGGTTAAGACATGGAGCTATGATCATAGAGGTCATAGGTTCGAGTCCACATTCGGGTGGGGTGAAGATAATGTTTTCCTTTGTTATTATTTTAAGTCCAAATAAAGCAAATTAAAAAAAAAAGTATTATGATTCCCGCGACCTAGGGAAAGTGGAATTTAGGTTTTGAAAAGAAATGAAATTTTTTCAAATTATGATGATAGGGTAGAAAGATGAATTTTTAAAGATAACAGAGTATATAATTTATTCCAAATATATCAATATCCTTTTAATTTGGTTCCAATAACCGAATGTCACTCACAACTTTCAAAAGGTCCAGATACCTCTTCAACTTGTTAAAAGCAAATCACTTAACCCCTTCAAAGCCACGTGTTTAAATATGTTTGGTTTGGTTTTTCAAATATGTCATTTACTAATTTTCTCTCTCCAACCAGAAATTGACACGTGTCATTAAAGGGGGCAAATTGGTGCATTTTTGTCAAGTTTTAAGGGATTGATTGGAACTTTTGAAAATTCATGATGACATCAGGCTATTGGAATCAAGTTGAAGGGGATGTTGATGCATTTGATCTAAAATTTACTTTAACATACCCTTACAAGTGAAAATGTTTGTAGTTAAATTAAAATTACAAGGCTATAAATGTAAATATACCACCCCATGCTCTAAATCCCACTAAATTGTTGGGATCGTAAAATCAAAGAAATGAAGGGAGTGAAGTAGAATTCTTCCCCTTCCTCTATATTTTCAAAAGCTTGATCCCAATCAAAATGTTAATGGACTAAACTGAAATTTAAAATAGATATTTTACTATGGAAATTTGCAGGGAATAGTAAAATCTCAAAATGTAGTCGAGCATGTTACATAAGGAAAGTGAGTACTAAAAAGATAGGACTTTAGTTTGTACTATAGTTTAAAAAAATCAGAAAAGGGAGAAAAGGTTAAAAGTAGTAATAATAAATTTAATTTTGAAGAGACAAAAGAAGAAAAGGAAAGGGCAGATGGGGTGCGTGTCAGAATTGTATTATTTAATGGTATTGTGGACTGTGTCAGGCTTGTTTTACTGCCTACTCATCCCCCAACCCGACCTCTATTTATTTTACAAGGCTAATTCATCACTTATTTTAAAAATTTGTTTTAAAAAATAATCTGATGGTGAAATTTTCGAAGTTTTTATAAGCTTTTTAAATTTGTAAAAAATTATAAATATTTGTTCGACATTGTCTAATTATTAGAGAAAATTTTGAAAATTTATATATTTGATAAATCAAACAAACCAAGAAAATTGACATGTTAAAATGAATTGATAAATAGTACATTTTAAGAGTTGAAATAATGAAACATTTTAAAACAATTTTAAGAAATAAATGATGAATGTTGCCTTTTAAAAAAGGAATATTTTTCTTCGCTCATCCAAACCTTCCTACCCTCACACTATAGGTTGCGTTATTATTATATTACTCGCAACCTCCACAACATTGTTTCAGTAATATTTCGTTATTATACATTCCAATCATATCAAATCACACAATATGTTTTATATAAATGGAAAAATTTGTAATATCGTTTTAAATTTCATTAGAAAATATGACCAAATTGTGTCAATTTTATGAAATCAAGAATTCAAAGAATTTATGATTGTCGCCTGCTGATTAATCATGAAATAAAACATAATTGGACTTATAATCGACATAGTTGATTGAAGATTAATGGATGATACAATGACCAGTTGGAAATGCATTGATCTTCCAGAAAAGCTATTTGTTATTTTGAAAACATACTACACCTATATTGTAGAAAGTAGAAACTAAATTACCGTTTTGGCACTTAAAAAACGTATTTATAACGGTTCGATGTTGGTCATTTACTCATAAATTATAAACTTATGATGAAATTGACATGATAATCTGAAAGGAAGATTCAGTTAGCATCCGTGATAGGTAGAAACATTCCAGTATCCAAGTAAACATATAGTTTCCTTTGTTTCATAACACATCATAGATTAAAGCAAGTATCATGACTAAGAAGTATTTTATTATTTAGCCTCCAAGTAAACATATATTTTTATTATCCGTGGAGGATGGTAAAACGTCAAATCTAAAAGATAATGTCTACGTTACTAAAAAAATTATCCATAATTATTTTTATACGTATTCGTTTTTTTTTATTGCCCGCCCATACATTTTCTTAGTCAATATTATTTTAAAAGGTAATCCTTCAACTTTTTTTTCATTTTATTTATTGTTAATTTAAAAAAATCTTCGTAACTTTTTAAACTTGTTAAAAGTGTATTAATTTTTTATTCGAATGTGATTGCAACATAAAAATCAAGAATATGACATCGTTTGAAAAGTGAAACCAAATAGAAACATATAAGTTGCATTCAAGGTAAATAGGTGCACTTTGTAAAAGTTGAGTGAGCTGCGGATACCGTTTCAAAGTTCAAAAGATAGTAAATGGAATAAGACAAAAGTTGTAAACATTCATTAATGCATTAATCCATTCACAAATATTTTATGCACCTATTGGAGATGCTCTTAGGCAGCTCGATCCATCCAAGGCTTAGGCATAGACTAATTGGAGTTTAAGCATGGATTAATCAAATTTATATTTCTTTAGTTTTAAAATATGTTAAAATTAAAAACTTAGTTAAAATCTAAATTATATAATGAAGATATATCATAAAGCTACATATTGAAGGAAAAATGGATTGTATGAAGGTAAAAGATGGATTCGTATTAGGGGTTTTTACGTAAATGTCTAAGTTACAATATATAAATTTCGCCTAAACTTTTATGCAATTGGAAAATCCTACAATGCTTGTCCATGTATTGTAAAGCATTGTAACTTTATCCATAAAATTTTATTACAAGATAATCAACCAATCTCAGAGTCAAATTGTGGAATTATAAACTGCTTTACTGTTAACCCACGTTTAATCACATTTGATCGTTCAATCGACATTTCGCGCTCTCTTTCTCCACTTTTTGTTTTTCCGATCACTCTCCCTCCATCTACTAGCGACGAAAACGTAGCCTCTCACCTAGTTCACTGAAATTTCGCCGCCAAACTTCTCTATTGTTGCAATCCTCATAATCCCCACGTCATCTCTGAAATGGACTCCAATCTGAGGGAGTGGAAGACGAAGAGAAATGGCTATCAGCTGGAATTGCTGACCTCCAACAGAATGCCTTCTACATGCATCCCGCTCTGGTAACCTATTTTCCTCTTTAATTTGTTGTTTCCTTGGAAATATGTGAAGATTTTTCCACATTTCTCTTTGGAGGATTAATTGCTTTGGATATCCCTAATTTATTCAAGACTCAAACAATCTCAGAGAGGTTTTTTCCTACATTTCTCCGTAGGTTTTCGATCTTTGTTTGTCCTAGGTCTTTTTTCCTTTCTTTGTTCATCTTTTCCTTCTCTCTGTTTTGTCTCTCATCTTAATGTGTTGTTTTAATGTTTATGATTTCAGTGTGCTTCCAACGTTGAAGCAGTCAGTCCATGTCTTTTCTATGGAGCACTTCTCTCACTGATTGGTGTAGATTTTACCTCGGAGAAGTGGTAATTGTTTGTTCACCTTCTGATATTACAAGAGTTATCAGTTATCACCAAACACAGTATTACCATGGTAAGATATACATAGGCACGCTTAATCACCAGAATTTTAGGTTCAAATAACTAAAAATTAGGATTCGTTATGTGTATATAACATCATTGATTGAATATCCAATAAAAACGAAGCTTCTATCTAGAGTGTGTCTTAGATATTAAATATGGTGATTGAACGTTTTAGTTGTTATTTGCTATGCGTAATGAGTTCAATTTAGAAATTCAGATATGTATTTTTTATATCTGTCATCATTAAATAGCCAGGAACTTTCTTACTAGACATTCTGTAAATTTTCCAGATTCACCATTGGGTTGGTCACCCTACTTCGAGGGACAAATTTAAATGAGGGTTGTTCTTGGTTTTAAGTATTCAGAATGGGTTAGGTTTGTCTTGCTTATGAAACTAGATTCTTTGGAAAATGTCATTTGAAAATTTGATTTGTGAATATTTGATGCTTTTACAAATTAAGGAAGCCTTTGGAGAATTTGAGGCCTCCCATAGTAACATGTAACATAGTAACTATGGGAGGCCTCAAATTCTCCAAAGGCTTCCTTAATCTGTAAAAGCATCAAATATTCACAAATCAAATTTTCAGATTACATTTTCCAAAGAATCTAGTTTCATAAGCAAGACAAAACTGACCCATTCTGAATACTTAAAACCAAGAACAACGCTCATTCAAATTTGTCCCTCTAATTAGGGTGACCAACCCAACGGTGAATCTGGAAAATTTACAGAATGTCTACTAAGAAAGTTCCTGGCTATTTAATGATGACAGACATAAAAATACATATCTGAATTTCTAAATTAAACTCATTACACACAACAAATAACAACTAACACGTTTAATCACCAGATTTAAGATCTAAGACACACTCTAGATAGAAGCTTCGCTTTTATTGGATATTAAGTCAATGATGTTATATACATATAACGGATCCTAATTTTTAGTAATTTGAACCTAAAATTTTGGTGATTGAGCGTGACTATGTATATCTTACCATGGTAATACTGTGTTTGGTGATAACTGATAACTCTCGTAATATCAAAAGGTGAACGAACAATTACCACATCTCCGAGGTAAAAATCCGCACCAATTAGTGAGAGAAGTGCTCCACAGAAAAGACATGGACCGACTGCTTCAACGTTGGAAGCACACTGAAATCATAAACATAAAAACAACACATTAAGATGAGAGACGAATTAGAGAGAAGGAAAAGATGAATAAAGAAAGGAAAAAAGACCTAGGACAAACAAAGATCGAAAACCTACGGAGAAATGTAGGAAAAAAACGTCTCTGAGATTGTTTGAGTATTGAATAAATTAGGGAGATCAAAAGCAATTAATTCTCCAAAGAGAAATGTAGAAAAATCTTCACATATTTCCAAGGAACTAAAAAATTAAAGAGGAAAATAGGTTACAATGCTTTACAATACATGTACAAGCATTGTAGAATTTTCCTATGAAATTATAAAAAAATTCACTCAAGTTTCAATTTTACATTATTACGTAAAAACTATTTCAAATTCTCTTTTATACATTTCAGTATATATCAGGTATATATCAGACATGTACAGATGCGTTAAAACAGAATGGGTGAAGGACAAAACAAATAAGAATATATAGTAGATATATAACATGTATATATAGTATATATAGTAGACATATAACAAGTATATAACATATGTACATATAGTAGATATATAATAGGTAGCGTAAAAATGTAAAATCAAAACATAATAAAGTAAAACGAATTCTTAAAAAAATATTTTTGTAAATAGTAAACCAAAACGCGAATAAAATCGATAATTTCCCTTCATATTATGTCCTTATTTTGCACCGCTTAAAACACATTATTTTTTAATTTAAAGTTGAATAGACTTAATTATTTTTTGATTTAAAATTAAATAGACTTTATGATGATAACATTGAAATGTATAATAAAGGGCTTAATACATCAGGAGGTACCTGAACTTGTCCCTAAAAACCCGCTCCCTGAACTTTCAAAGTGACCCCGTAGCTACCTCAACTTTGAAAAAATGCACCACTTGGCTCCCCGAAAGCCACATGTCAGCTTCTGATTGAAGTGATAAAATTTAGAAAAATGACATATTTGAAAAGTCAAACCAACCAGAAATGGACACGTGGTGCACTTTTTGAAAGTTGAGGTAGCTACGGGGTCACTTTGAAAGTTCAGGGAGGCAGCGGGCTTTTAGGGACAAGTTCATGTACCTCTCGATACATTAAGCCATTTAAATATAAAGAGTATGAGATTATGCTAAAAAGATTTTGTGCAATGAAAGTCAAATTGAATATTTTTACCAAGAAGATGATTAGAGAAGTAAAGTTAAAGAATCATTCAATTTTGATAAGAATAATGCAATTTAGGTAAGAAAATGCAATTGTGATCGAAGTCTTTGTATAATGGTTAAGGCGGAAGCATTGGACTCTAGAAGTTCCAGGTTTGAATCACATCCGGGATGTGTTGGAGATTCTTCTTTCCATTTAATAATGCAATTGAGTTACGAGGAGCATAAGATCTTTAATAATAAATTAGCTTCTAAAATGTGATAAGATGACCAGTAATTGTCTCATTTAAACTTACACAGTACATTGTAATACAATCATATATGTATAGAATTATCCATGTGTAATTAACTATTATCCCTTAATTAGCTAATTAATAAAAAAATAATTCCTCAAAATTTCATTAAAATATATTTTTAGAAAAACACTTAAGCTAATAATTTATATTTATTATTTGACCTAATTCATTAGGAGGTGCTTAAGGTTGTCCCAAAATATTCACCACCTTTTGAACTTTCAAAGTGACCTAGGTACCTTAACTTTCAAAAAATGTATCGTTTTGCTTATTGAACGTCATATGTCAACTTCTGCTTGGTTTGACATTCAAATATGTCATTTTTCTGATTTTCACCATCTAATCAAAAGTTGGCACGTGATATTTAGAATAAAGTGGTGCTATTTTTGAAAGTTTAGGTAGTTATGGGATCACTTGAAAAATTTAAGGAAGTAACATATTTTTAGACCAACTTGTTGCACATCCTAATACATTAAGGCT
The DNA here is from genome assembly GCA_948277035.1 of Euphorbia corollata. Lineage (NCBI taxonomy): Eukaryota > Viridiplantae > Streptophyta > Magnoliopsida > Malpighiales > Euphorbiaceae > Euphorbia > Euphorbia corollata. Next base: position 9,251 of record CAOJBI013424388.1, read on the forward strand.
TAATCTAATATGAAATATGTGACGCCCCGGGATTCGACCGACTGCCCCCAAAGACCAACACGAGTCTTTCCAGTGAACTTTTTCCTCACTCGCTCACTTCCCGGAAAACTTCTCAAGAGGTCACCCTTCCTGAGATTGCTCCAGGTCAACCACGTTTAAATTTTGAGTTCTCCCGGATAGGGTTTAGAAAATAAAATGCATCTGGTTGGTATACCTATCAAATCAGTCTTTCTCAATTGCATCATCAGATACCAGTACAGTCATGAAATCCTTAATCGTTATCAATTCTGATGTCCCATACTATCACAATCTCGAAACTCTATCATTCGGGTATGCATTTGATCGGTTCATTCCTGTCCCATCGACATCCTTCATGGTCGCTCTTTGATCATGTCTTCCTACCTCGGTGCTACCTTTCTTAGAACCGGGTCGTTACAAAATAACATTTTAATATTAAATGCTATATTATGTTGTTAATGGACGGTCAAAAAGACTTCAATCCTAATATTCATTTATAATGTTGGCGTATACGAAAGATCGAGGTCACTACATATCATACAGTAGTATGATATTGTCCATTTTGAGCTAAAAGTCCTCACAGATTTCTTGGTCTTTACTTCAAAAGGTCTCATATCAATGAGGATATGGTCATGCTTATAATTATCGACTCTCTCAACTTTTGTAGCAACGTGGGATATTTGTTTGCACAATATTTCTCCCATCGACTGATCATCCATCTGTCCACTAACTCATTTTAACAACTCTATTGCTTTGAGGATACACGACTTAAACCAGCGCTGGTGGTTACATAGATAATTGGTGATCAAATTGCACGTAGCATATTTTTTTGAGATTTCAAGAATTCATCCACAATACGCTAACATCGGGGCACGACTCTGATACCATGTGTTGGCACGCTCATGGAAGCCTGACGATACCACATATCCCCATAATAGTATGATATTGTCCACATTGAGCCTGGAGTTCTCATGAATTTGCTCTTGGGCTTTATCCAAAACGACCTCATACCAATGGGACATGATTCGTGCTTATAAGTCATTGACTACTCCCAACTTTTTAGCAGTATGAGATATTCGTTTGCCATACATATAAAATTATGAGACATAAATTAATTCGTATAAAATTGAACAGTTTAAATTTAATATCTATGCAATAAAAATAATAAGGTAAGAATTTGCGTAAGAAACATGGCTAATCAAACAATAAAAGGTTTACATGAAACATAAATTCCTAATGTATAAGGAGTTGTCACAAGTTGTCACAAAAAATCCATTATCCCTTTAAATTTCTTAAATGATCTCGTAACTACTTTAACTTTCAAAAAGTGCATCAGTTTGCTTCATGTGTCAACTTTTGGTTAGTTTGACTTTTTAAATATGTCATTTTTTCTTATTATCACTCTAATCAGAAGCTGACTCGTGACTTTCAGGGAGAAAATTGATGTATTTTTTTAAAAATTGAGGTAATTACAAAATCAATTTAAAAATTTAATAAAAACAACATATTTTAATTCAAAATAATTTTGAAAATCTTTCAATACATTAAACTTTAAATTAGTAACATGTTTGTTGGTAACTCATCAAACTTGAGTGTGGCGTCTCGAGAGTGTATTGTTGCATCATGAACTTCACGACAGACTTATTTTATTTTTTAATATATAAATTTTTTAATTTGTTTTGCATGGATAGATATTAAATAATAATTTTTAAAAAAGATAAGAGAAAGTAATAGATCGGTGTACAGTGTGAAATGAGAACCGCCACTAAAACAACTTCTGCAACATATAAAGAGAGAGACAACCTCTATACCCATAAATACATCCTAAGGTGCCTGAACTTGTCTTCAAAAACCTCCTGCCCCCCTGAACTTACGAAATGACCTCCCAGCTACCTCATTTTGTAAAAAAACGTACCTCCCCACTACCTTTGCTCTCAAAATCAGTCTCACCATCATGGTGTAAGTTACACGCGCGCTGATGTGGGCTTTAATGAAGAAGAAATTTGTCCACGTCATTATTAAGAATAATAATAATAATTTTTTTTTGTTGAAATTCAAAAATCCCTAAACCCATTTTACCCAACCCCCTAATTTTACTGAGATGTATCGTTTTCCTACCTCACCTTTGCTCTCGAAATCACGACTGAAGTTCCATCGGCAGTGAAATTCACCGGCAAATACCAGCACCGATGACCACCCAACCCCCTCGTTTGACTTTGATGCATCGTTTTCCATCCTCATCTTTGCTCTCAAAATCACGACTCAATTTCAGTCGACGGTGAACTTCACATGGAAATACCATCACCGACGACCATCACCAAAACTAGCAATCGCTCTTTGCTACAAATTTCAAGCATCACTAATTGTATTCTGCAAATTTAAACATAACTAATTTCAAACAATCCTATTAAACTTCATTTATAACACATACCACAACTTCAATAATTCAACCAACATTCACAACTTTCTAATTTCTGCCATTTTAACTCCAAATTAGACCAAAATGGCACCTACTATAAATCCTAACATGAACCAGATGATCAATTTTGTCCATCCAACTTGAACTTCAATAACATCTCCCTCAATGATTCTCTGCATCAATCTATTGATATATTCTCTTCGAGTGTCATTCACAGGCGGATCAAACCACCTAAAGAACCCGCAATCTCTTTCATTTCCGTTCCTCTATTAATATAAACAAATCAAATTTATGCCATTTAACTTCTAAACAATACCCAC